>NQII01011682.1:0-31090 GCA_002778355.1 Clitarchus hookeri
CGGAATATTCTCATGAGCTATTAGCTTTTTTATACAGAAATAAGGTATAATAACCAAGTCATTTCGAAATAATTTCGCACCTATAACATTCGCCTAGAATTTACTTACAAATATATTTAAAGACATTTTCCAGCATTTCATTGCTGCTACGGCATATCTTCTTTTCTTCATGCTAAATATGTAAAATAATTCAACGTGATATCTACAACCTTCTTGTGCGTACGACTAGATAAAATTCAAATCACGCTCAGGCTTTACGACGACACGTTCTTACAAGAGAAAACGCTCACGTTTATATTATACGGCAGGTAGCATAACAAGAAAACGAATATACGCTTGGGAGACCTGGGTGAGTAGGGTAGAGGAACTACGGTGTATAAAAATAAACGACTGGTGTTCACAAGCCAATATTATACGGATTAATATGCAGGTATTTATTATACGCTTTATCACTTTAGTCACATGTATTTTTTTTTTTTTCCCCCAGTAAATTCGGTTTATTGCAATTTTCCAATCAGTGAACTGTAAACATTGTGTTTGAAAATGACAACGTTAAACTATACTATGAGGGAAGATACAAACAGGAATAAAATAGAAATAAATGAGTGCAATCAAAAGTGCTCACCTTATCGTGAACGCCATATATACAGGTTGTTCGGAAACTCGGTGCTTAAACTCCAGGAATAGTTTCATTAGACCAATTTTAACACAAAAGTCATGTACACTTATATCTGGAAAAGTATTTTTAAAACAAGTAACTGTGTTCAAAATTGTGGCGTGTAGGACAAGTTGCATTAGGAAGTAGGCACGCGACGCTGCGCATGTTATAATTTGGTGTCGTGCGCCTATTACGTATAACTTTACGTACATGTCTGTTCGCACCGCCTTGTTCTGCAGGTGTTGTACGCCGCATAATTGGACAAAATCATTTCATATAAAAGTACGTTCCGGATATAAATGTATAATGCATTTGTGTCACTATTGGTTCAAAGAAACTATGTGTGGAATTTCAACACTGAGTTTCCGAACAACCTATATGTATATTTTTTATATATTTTATTTATATTCCTCAGCCGATTGCTTTTCTGATCCTAGTTGTCAGAGTCAGTTGATTAGTTAACAATGAGAATGCTATTGACGAGAAGTTAATACGCGAAAAAAAATTAATATGCATAAAAATGGTGAAAAGCTAATAAATCGTACGTTAATAAACACCATAAACATAAAACACACCAAATATTAAATTTTTATCTTTCAAAGATGTAAAATATTCTTAAATATCAAACATCGGCAAATACTTTACTCCGTTTACTTATGTAATTTCACAAGTAAACTTTCTATTCTTTAGTAGTGATTATTTTATTTCAATCTATCGTTAGAGGATCAAAGTGGAACTTAATTTTAGACATGTTGAATATGGGATCCACTATATTGCTTTCTTTACGTCAAAATTTATGGTTAAATATTCGTTCAGTAGCATCGACGATTTAGCTTTTGCCAGATAAGCATTTCAATTTATTTCGAAACTGTTGAGTTGTAAAATTTGTATTTAATTTTCTGAATACTTTACTGATTTTCACTTAATTGTATTTGTTATTGCTAGTGGTTTACAAAATTGATCATTGACATTTCATTTTCTATTTTCCACGAATCCTTAAGTACGATATTTACCAGTTATTTTATAACAAGTAAAAGCTTCAATTTCTCTGTAAACAACTGCTGCCCTCTTTACGTTTATATTTAGTTAAATGTATCCCGTGAGTATATTTCATATACTGCTTGATATGAATTCCAAGTGCGGTGAAGTAATTTTATTTAAATACCGCAGAATTAAAAAAAAACATTTCCGCAGTCCAAGTTGGTTCGAGGAAACATCTCTACACTGCCTGCCGAGCTCTTTAGCCGCCTCGGCACATCGTACCTCTGCCTAAATAGCCACCACGGCGAAGGCGGACGCGGTATATTCATTAGCGAGGCGTTCCCCCTACGCGTGTCCAAATTAAGAGCAAGTGGGTGGCTCTGCACGGCCCTTATCCCTTTATTCTTTCCTGCTCTCCTCGCGGATTCCGCGAGACACGTGGGCCCTTGCCCCGGGATGAGTAAGCCCTTGGTTTTGTGAGCTTTAGTCCTCCTACTCGCTGTGAAGCTCGAGCACTTTTAGAATAATCACCCGGCACAGCTACCGGCCTTATCTACCAGCCCTCGGCCTGCACTGTGCCAAACGCATGTAGCCAATAGCACTAACGACTAGAAAGCGGAGTGCCAAGAGCTCTGAGTAATTCATTCCGTTCTACTTTGTGGTAGTATTTCCTTTTTATATGACATGCTGGCACATGCGTATTACTAGTTATTGTGCTCGTTTCCTTACATACGTACGAGGTCTTCGCCATTCTACAAGAGGAATATATCACACTCTGTCGTACACAACAGTAAACTATAAGAACAAGTAAACGCTTTAATTACGAAGAAAATTATAGACTTTTTGTTAATTGCTTTTTTTAAATTAATAAATTGCCTTTTTTGTGTTTTTTGCTGTTATAACACACAAAACAGACATTTTTAACAGTACATTTACAACTCACTAAGAATTACGTATAAACATTGTCAGCAAAGTTGTAGCATCTTAATATTTACGTTCACATGTATTATAGGTATTTTTAAGTTTCTAAAACTAACATCTGTACATTAATTTTTAAATAAAAGTTGGTCAGTAATTTCATTTTCTGAAATTTCATCAAGCCTGTATACCAAATAACGTTCAATTTATAAACTTTATTTATTTCAATTTTATTGCTTTTAATAACTTATTGTATCCGCGTGATATCACATTAAAATTACTTTCAAATTCAGAAATGAACTTACGAAAACGCGAATTACAAATTCATGAACGATTAAACAGTTCTCACATGACCTTAGATTCGACAGTGTCGATAGCATATGCCGTCAGAAGCATTCAAGACACACATTGCTAATTGGGATAGCAATGATTCTTCAGCTCCCTATATTACAAATCTATGATATTCAGCTGAAATAAATCTTGATTATAATTTTAATTTAAAATTTATGAAACGAATCAGAGCTAGGACTGCAATAATGCAATTCCTATCTATTTTGGATCAAAAGTTATATTTTTGGGTCACTTTAATCATTAAAATAGTTACTTAATATTTGTAAATATAGAAATAAAATTGTTTCTGAAATTTTTTAGAACATCTATGCAATGGGTTTTGTAAGAAATCTTCTGTGTTGTTTTTAAAATTCTGCTGTAATTTAAATGTATGGATAGTACACCACTTGCGTTAATGGCACCTTTTAATTTGTATATTATTGTCAGCCTTGCATAAAAGCATGTAAATTATAAAGTTTAAATGATTATATACAACCAAATTAGAATTTCATAATCATTGAATTTTTTATTTTATACGTTCATAATTATTATTTTTCCCCCTTCTTAATCTTTAAATTCTGTGAAAGAAGAAAAACTTTAAGTATGGAATTAGAGCCTAATAAAATTTATCATGCACAGTTTTTTATATATGTATACATATATAACCATTTAATTTACATTAATATTAATACGTTATAGCATGACGTTACATAAATGCTTTGCTATTCCCTTCAGCTTTGATACATACTACAATAATATACCTAACAAAGAATATTGGTAACAAAGCGTGCGAAATTGTAAAAAAGAGAGCTTATTTGCAGCATCAGTCATTCATCAAACGTGTGTAATCAGAGTGTTTCTCATTAATTTCGTAAGAACATGACATGATTGTCTCTATGATTGACTTCCCGCCACTAAAATGATGATGAACAAAGTGCAACAAATATACTGCCCTAATTCTGCATTTATGGTCATAGATGGACCATGAAAGCAGTAAAATATTATACTTGTTAGAGGTAATTAGTTCCTCAAAAATCCAAGCACATAAGTTTTCTGCTGTTTCTTAATTATTATTTAGCTCATTGTCCATACCCCTTTCTATAACTCAAGCATACCTCAACCATTCATTTCACATTGACCTTACCAAAAATTTACTTACTGCTCATACTTCTCTGCTACATGTCGACAGAAGCCCAATATATACTAGTCACTATACCGCCATACCAACCAGCCATCCATTATGATCCAATTCATACCAGACCAACTAACACACCGTCTCTTATACCAGAAAAATTCAGTCATACCAATCTACCATACCACCCAATACGCCAAGAGGTTGTTTAGAAGTAATTTTAGAGGCGATGAGTGGTCATTTAGAGGCCATTATGGCGTCAACTGGAGTCATTAGGGGTCATTTAAGGTTATCAGGGTTTATTAGGGGTGTTCAGGTTTCATTTAGGGGTCAATCTTGTAAACTGTCTGTATGGCAGAAGTCAGCTGTCTGCTTTTAGTGTGACCATGATTTAAAGCTAAGCAAAGGACTTGTTTGAAAGAAACTGTTGAAGATGTAACTACATGGTAAATTTTATCAAAAATATATATATCTGGTTTAATGGATGCTTAAAAATGCTTAAATCTCACTGACCTAATATGCTAGTAATTTTAAATATAGAGCATTAGCTAGGCAAAAGAGATACACAAGTTTCTAATGTAGAAAGAATATCAGTTTTCTCATGAATATGACGCAAGCTAATGATTGTACAAAGTCTACTATAGAACTTATCTCTTTGGATGTACCTTCACCCACTGCTGGAAAATTACATGGAAAACAGTGTTGCTACTGTGGAAGGATCTTCAGCAAAAGCTGCCATGATCGGCGACATGAGAGAACTAGCTGTACAAAGAGTACTTTTCGCACGATGAAGTATTACGACATTGGTTTCGTGTAGTTTATGGGAGGCGATACATTGAAGGAACACATAGAGATCCCCAAGGGTTCGTCTACTGGAAGTCAGCAAGTGATGTCGCCAATGCCTCCTGCTACATTGAAGGGTAATGTTTCCGCAGACGATTGTGATGGGACAGTTAATGCTAATGATGGAATGAGAGACCTACGAGGCATGATTGATTCGGTACGTGTGGAATGTACACTTGCAGTTGTTGGCTCAAAATATTGATGATGTCCATGTGACTCCTAAAAAGAAAAGTAAACTTAATATTGAGGATGAAACAAGAGGTGAAGACGATCATGAAGACGGCACTGATGATAATGACTATGAATACAGTGTTAATGGGGTATTTGTTGAGAAGGATGATGATTTCCTCGACGTTCCCACACATTTCACCAACGAGTTTCCTTCGACAAGTGATGCGAAGAAGGTAGAAGGCTTCAAGAACGCTCTTTACATATTTCCCGAAGTTTCGAATGAACTTGTTGATAGCATCAGATATTTGATTGACCTGCAAAAAGGCGGGTATTTTTCATGCATTGTTAAAATATCTTAAATAGTTAGTGTACTTACGTAACAGGCATATATATCATAATGTGATGAACTGCTCTCTTCTGAAATTGTAATTACAAAATTCTAATTAATTATTATTTTTAAATAATAGCCTTTTCTTTATTTATGTGTGTCGTATCATTTTTTCCTTACAAAATTAAAGTGATGCTGTGAGCACTCGAATATCAGTAGAAAGATCTGCATATAGAATGATAATAAAGACTTTATATAAAATGCATAGATATTTGACTGCATGCAAAACGTTAATTCAGTAAACATGTAAATATTTTGGAGATGGCGAATGAATGTAATTTTTATAGTGCGGTAAAAACCGAAAAATTAATCGAAAGAACGAACGAGTAATTGACATTGATAGAAGGATTAGTGAGGATTGGTGAGCATTGCGAAGGAATGATGTTTGAGAAGAGCACGAATGATTATCGCCCTAGCTGCCATTGTACATTCCAAGTCTCAAGGGCCTTTTATTTCGTAAACCATAGATAACTATGCTTTTAAATGTTTAGGGAGATGCTGATCCATTTCATGATTACATTATACGATGCGCTTGGATTGGTCACATATAAATACATTTAAATAATCATTGTACCATACTTATGTCAACAAAACAGACAAGGCAGAGAATAATTTGCAAATTCTAACATCATGTAATAATTATATTTCAAGATAGGAGACCGGAAATGAAGTTGAGAGACTTTTTTGCATGGTTCCGCTATACCCTATGTACAACTTCGGTACGAATTAACAAAACATACTTAAATGTTTTACATTAAATAAAAAGAAATTAAATAGTATAGTAAATACAGATTTTCGATTAGACATGCCGTATTTCTATAAAAAGGAATATGGCTACCAGGAACATACATATTTGCTTGAAGCTAGAAATGATACTTGCAAACTGAATTTCACGAGCCTGCCTCCTAAGAGTTTGTAAATTATATTCGCCTACCTAAATGCCTGTACATATTCGCTTGCTTACGAGCCAACTTGCAAAAATTTGTGACCTGCTACATAATTATTTAAAATCAATATGTAAAAACAATCAATGTGAGCATAGGTACATATAATTCAGATCCCGACTGAAAATAACAAAATCTTTTTAATAAAACATTTACCTTTAAAAGCTTTTAAAATGGAAAACATATTGAATTTAAACCGAAAAATTTCTCTAATAAGTGTTTTAATGGCCCATATAAGCATTGAATAAAAGTACATATAACAACATATTAAAAACATAAAAAATTTCTGTAATTAAACGAGGTAATAGCAGCCTCTTCTGTTGGTTGTTATTGTAGCAGATTTTAAGAAAGCCTTCCTATCGTTGCGTAAATAGCTCTATCCCTCCATGAGTATTTTTCTTTTTTTAAATGTTACCAGGTGTCATGAGAATGTGTAAAATTTGCATAATTTAATATTTATAAACCGATTTTGCATTACAAATACATTTTCGATACATTTTACTGTATTTTTTTAAGATCTGGGCACTTTTCAAATGATAAATAACATAAATTTTAATGTAATGATTCTAATTATTTATAAATTAATCTATTCCTAGACGTCTTATTGTTTTACGATTGTTTTGACATTGTGAGCTGCCCTGCCTGTCCATTCAGGCTCGCACATTCGACTCCTGTATCCTAAGTAAATAAAAATTGTAATAAATTATTTTATTATTTCTAAGGTACATATTTTCAGAATTATTTTTAAAACTAAAATATACTTTCCAAGAGAAACACTTGAAAAGAAAAAAATATTTAAAAAGGAATTATGACTATATGAAAAAAATACTTATTGCTGGTCTATATCAGTCTCAGATAGTAGAAAAAATTATGTGGAATAATTGCTACTACGCATTAGAATTGTTATGACAAAATACTTATTCGTCCCCCACAAACACAGTTTATTACTTCTTTTAAACCCTTGTGTCGGCATAGGTTCCTATAGCCGAGTGGTCTAAGGCATCTGCATGGCGACCAAAGGTTTGGTAGTTCGTTCACGCCTGCCTATAGAAGATATTTTGAGCTCCGTAATAAACTAAGCAGCACCCCTGGTGGCCAACTAAAAACATACATGGCTGCCGAGCAAGAGCGACACCAGCACCCCTAGCAGGCGAAGAACAAGTGGAAACAAAATGGCGAGGTCAAACGAATGTTAGTAATAGGGTGGCACACTCTAGCAGCAATAAACAACATTACAGGGATGTGTGGTGCACTCTAGTGGACGACGAGAGAACTACAGCAAGTGGAGCACATGCGACAGATGCGAAGGTGAGTAATTGGGAAACAAGATAGTAGCCGGAAATAAGATGGCTCAATCTAAGATGGCAACTGTGACGTCACCGAAGATGGCAGAATCCAAGATGGTGGTGGATCCGCAGTCGCTAGCCCTTGTCCTCGGACATACCAAACCTATCTACTAGTAGGTACTGGTCATACCAGATGCACCACAGTTAGAGAAAATCGTCGTATCCGTCGACGAGCAGTAGCAGAATATGGCACCAGAGCCTGCAGTCTGTGAAATCTGCACTGTATTTGTCGGTCTCGATGGGAACTATTCGTCGCTGTTTGAATGAGGCTGGCCTACAGGCACGGCGTTCACTGCGCCGTTTGCCTTTGACTTTCGGCATCGTGCGGCACTCTGTAAATTGTGCCAGGAACCTTAACATTGTACAGAGGAATGACGTCGCATTGTTGTCTCCGATGAGTCGCGCAGCAGTGCTTGGCGCCACAGTGTGCAACGTAAGAATCTTGCACTGATTCTTGAACGCCATACGTCCCGGACATCGAATGCTACGGTTGGGGTGTCGTCAAGTACAACTCCTGGTCACGTCTTGTGGTGGATGCAGGCACGGGAGCAGCACAGCGATACGTCAATGAGGTCCTGCGAAACCATTTTATTCAATTTTTGCGCAGCATATTCAACGCTTTAATGCAGCAAGATATTGCTCTTTCTTATACATATCGCCTCACGCAACAAGCTCTACAAGACCTGAACACGTTTCCTTGGCCTGTCAGGTCTCCATATNTTCTTATACATATCGCCTCACGCAACAAGCTCTACAAGACCTGAACACGTTTCCTTGGCCTGTCAGGTCTCCATATTTGTCCGCTGCCTAAAACGTATGGGATGTGCTGGGGCGACGTTTGCACCACCGTCAACGACCCTGCCAAAACACTGGCTGATGTACATGTGTAGTTTTAGGAAGCGTGTTGGCGTGTGTCTCAGGACACTATCTGCCACATGTATGATGGAATGCCTCGTCACATCGCGGCCTGTATAATCGTGGGAGAAGGCTCTGCCAAATACTGAACGCATTATTTGCGGAAGCTAAAGAATGAGCCCTCCATGCGTGAAAGACTAATTACTGCTCATTTGTAACATCATAAACCAGTGGTGGTGTACTAAATACTAAAGTTTAACGTAACGAAAGAGGGTGTAGTGATTTTCATGTCCAGCAGCACACTTTCCAACCTAAAAAACCCTACAAAGATTCAATAGATACCCGAATACACAGATTACGTCCATAAAATACGTAAGTACAGATTAATAGGCCTATATGTTAAGATTCCAACATCTTGCTTCTCAGTTCAGTAATCTTATTAAGAATTTTTTTTTTCTTCGAAGGTTTTTGTGTGATGATAAAAGCAGAACTGTAAACAACAGACTTACACATTCACTAACTTATACAGTCGAAGCATGAATAAAGTTGTTTGTCTCATAGCAACGTTAATGTTTTAAATGTTAGAAGAAGGATACAAAGGGCAGTAAAACAGATACGAAACAGGATTGTAAAATTTGTCAGTTGACAGGAAACAGCATAAATTATAGAGTTAGCATCCCAGACAAAACAGCTGCGGTGTCAGTCAGTAGTGAAAGTTAACGCGGGTTTATGACGTCGAGTTGCTAGATACAGCCGCGTTATACAATGATTCCCACGACGAAAATAATAATCAGCAACTCATTAGCAGTCTCGGAACAAGTAACTTGCTACAGCGCACTGCCCTGATTTGCTATAGGGAAATATATTTAATTTTCTCCCTCTTTTCCGCTATTATTACCCCTTTANACAGCGCACTGCCCTGATTTGCTATAGGGAAATATATTTAATTTTCTCCCTCTTTTCCGCTATTATTACCCCTTTCGGTCACTCGATGAGCACCAAAAATATAACGTTTTTCTATGAATGTGTCTAGTATCTAGTTATCGCACCAATACACAACATAACTGATCCAACACAAATGTTATGAAGACACTAGCGTGAACCTACCCTTAAAACAACATACTTGCTGAACGCACCGTAGGTAGACACCGCCGTATTCCGGACAACTTTCAAAACACACGCGGCGAAATATGCCAATATGACGCTAGCACCGAGGACATATAAACGCGGGCAAAAAGGAACACAACAAGCTATCAGAAGTTTCGACACGAGGCGGAAGGTAATCGAGAACATGTTTATAATACATAATCGTTAATAAAGGAATATCACACCCGGAAAAGCTGTCTGTCTGCAGCCAGCCACCGAGAAGAGAAGATGCTGCCCTGGGCGCAACGCCATCGTGCTTGACCGCCGTTTACAAAATGAATACCAGCCTATGTAGATGAGTCAACAAAAGATGAGTGAGCAGATATAGGGATCCTCATTAACATTGGGACGTAAGTAAATAAAATGAGGCACCAATCTACGGCAATATCCATCCACGCGATAAAGTAAATATAATTATATAACAAGGTTGTAAATCAGACATAAATATAAGTATAACTATTTTAAACTTTTGTATCTTGCGCCTTGTGATTATAAATCAGTCGAACTATAATAACATGATTGTAACGATTCACAAAATAAGAAACAATTTTTGATGGGCGTATTGTATTCGTAATATGAATCTTGGATAAATCCTCTAAATGGTTTATGTTAAGTAACATAGGAATTAAGAAGACATAATAGCAGAGTACGGCGAAGCCAACGATGCAATTGAAAATTAAAGTGAAGGTATGATAAACTTACATTGTGTATAGGATCATGGTTCTTCTTTATAATATAATTTAAAAACTGTTTCTTCTTGCGAACTTACTGCATATCTATACAACCAAAAGGAATACGACACCCCAGGCATTCCACCTGAAATAATTGTAGAAAACAGTTTC
This sequence comes from Clitarchus hookeri, assembly GCA_002778355.1. Taxonomy (NCBI): domain Eukaryota; kingdom Metazoa; phylum Arthropoda; class Insecta; order Phasmatodea; family Phasmatidae; genus Clitarchus; species Clitarchus hookeri. The sequence goes on from NQII01011682.1 coordinate 10,555, forward strand.
CCCTCCCACGGAATAGTAGTCATAAAAATTAAAACTGTCCTGATTTAATACTATTATTTCTATACTTCTGATTGTACAATAACACTTTATAGTGTAGCAAGTGAGGACAATAACCAGTCCCCTGAAAAAGACAACTAAAACCATTGCTTCACAATTTCTGACACTTTCAAAAAATTTAATTATTCTGAGATAAAAGCGGATATTACGAAAACACCCAACATCGTTCGTAGATTCAGATTAGATTTTTATGGGTATGCAGTTTTTATAATGTATAAAACATTTGCATCTACAGTTTGTGCCAACAAAAACCTTACCTCTAACTTAAATTGACACAAATGTACAGCCATCAATTTTATTTCGTTCCACAGTTTAAACATTATATATATATATAAACTTTTAAAAACACGCATTCGAAACTAATGAATTTTTTTAATTATTAACGTTATATTAATACGCATATGAAATTTATACCCCAACACCTGTTCCAACCGTGCCATAACACAATAGAGAGTCACGACGGAAATTGGTTGAAATAAACATGAATAAAGAAAACAAAAGACAAGAACCGCGCCATGTGAAAGCACTGCTGCGCGACCTATACATGAACAGCGATCACAGCTTGCGCAGTAGGGCCATACACTAGAGATGAGGTAGGAACCATTCACGGTCAAATGAGCGCTTTTAAAAGCCCTGGTTAGGATAAACATCTCCGATTACTTTGTATCCTTCCAACATATGTGCATTTAACATTGCTATGGGCCTCAGCACTTTATTAATTCGCCATCTAAGTGAAATTATGGAATTGTTAGATGCGCAAATGAATTACTAATATGCAAATTCTTACTAAAGTCCTTTCAGGGTTACTTCATACTTTTTGAATCAAACTTTTGGAACATCACCCCATGTATCATGTACTAAGTTGTGTCCATAAATATGTCATATATCACAAAAGTTTAATATTTGTGGTAACATAAATGTGCCTAATTTTTAAAAATAAACTTTTACTTATATTTATTTATAAATTACATTTCTCCATTTGTTATTAATATGAACAAAAACTGTGAGGAAATAGGTGTTAATAATACCTAGTAAGAAATAGTTCTTATGAAAAATACAATTACACTGAGTGAGCAAGAATGCGGTAAACTAACTCTTTGGTGTAATTTGTTTGACTCGGTTAAGCTTTGTTTGCACGAGGCGGAGGAATATCCTAGAAGTAGAACCTTTTATTTAAAAATTTGTGAAAGGATGAAAAAGGCTGAAAAGAAAACGCAACAAGGGCCTCAAAAGTGTTCACTTAACCGTGAAGCGCTTATAGGAGCCCGCATGCCGAGTGCGCACTAAGAGTACTTGTAGTTGACTACATGTGTCACTCGCCAATCGCCAATACAACTGTCAAAGTCACGTAGTCAATACAACAGTGACGACACATGTTTGTTCACATTTAAATTTTCAACAGATCCACACTTTAACACGAATAAAGAACTTTGTCCAAATTGCATGTAGATTACCTGCATTAAAATTAGGTTGGAGCAAATGTACAAATATCTGATAATCCACAAGTTAGTTGTTATAACCTCAAATCCCACCCACAATGTGTTTTATAGTGGTACTACAGGGGTGTAGGATAAATTTTCCGATAAGAGGGGGAGACACGGCATTGTAGAAAATTCGCTCCTGGTGGTGCGAAATGCGACCACCCCCCACCCCCACAAATCAAATCATTTATGTATGTATATTCACACGCATTGCTTCATATTAATGTATTTTGACACAAAATACCAACACCAGTACAAAAATTAATATTTAGTATTATTATTGACGCACATTTTTGATAACTGTATATAAAGTATGGATTTAAATCTATATTGTCTCCTTGTGGCACCCCTCTTGAAGTCTTTGCCGCCCCCTAGTGAGACTTGAGGCAGGGAGTAAACGTTCCCCTTGTCACTTCCCTTTCCGACGCCTCTGAGTTACTGGCAGGGAAGTAATTAAATTTCGGGGTACGTAGAGTGGCTACTGCACAACTCGCGTTAGGTATGCCGATCTTTGCAATTAATCGGTTTTATGGGATCGCTCTAAATCGAGGCATAGTGTATCGATGCAAATAGAACATATCCGACGACCAAAATCAATTTGCAACAAACCTAATTTCGATCATTTACTACTTGATAGAATGTGCATGGCGTTGGGATGAATCTCTTACAGCCAAAAAAACTGTTAACAAAAAACTCATAAAAATTATCAACTGCCAAAATATGAAATTCCATAAATATTGCAGTTAAAAACTAAAGATAATTGATAACGTTAAAAACCACATAGAGGTGCAGCGAATTAGATAAAAGATTCTTAAACATAGGTACATATCGAATCCGATAAAAATATAGTTACGCTTGTTATCAATTCGAAAATCGATTTTTTGAAACCAATCTAATGTATTTTCAAGAAATTGGATTGTATGCGCACTCTACGACCTTTCCCCCTCACGTGCAGTGGGGTCGCGACGAGCAACGCCAAGCGCTCTAATTACGTGACCTGGCAGCCAGGATGGCTGGCGCTCCTACCTGGCGCCGGCACCCGGATAATTACTCTCCGGGGGGACAACCCCCCTCCTCCATCGCTATAAATTACCGCCGTCCTTGAATCATTTATGCAGTGACGGATACATTACGCCCTGTTTTGCCAAATTAATAATTCAATCTGCATGCGAGCCGGTCTGCAAGTTCCCAACACTTCCGGGGCGCAAATACCTGATACGCGTGACGTGCCGTGAGGTAAAAAAAAGACGTGTATTTTTGGAAGTTTTAATGATTAGTTTGTATCCAGAAATTTATTTCTGGTTTCTGGCGGAGGAATAGTAATTACGTACTTGTTGATTTCTTCACTTTTTTTTGTCTTAATGATATGTATTGAATGCATTATATATTTCCGCCTATCAAATGACTGCTGTAATAATGAATGGCATTACTTTTCAGGCGACTGTCTAGTTTGCTTTTCTTTGGCAACATGAAGATTTATTGCGTGACACTAGTAGTCGTATGTAGGTGTTGTTTGAGTGTAATAGGAACAAATAATTTGGAAATTTTAGTGAGGGTAGGAGACGGCAAAATAATTTTCTGTAAAAAACTGACTGAACTATTGTAAAGTGTCCATTGTTTTGCTTCTGGTGTTGTAAAAGATGATGGGTATCATATCTAACGTTAGCAAAACATTAACGCTAAAATGGATTTATTTCTATGTTGTATAAAATTTATTTTTTGNATGTTTCATTCCTTATTGATTTATTGATTTTGTCACATTAGAACGCCTTGTTCTATATGTTGTTTCACATATCGAATTCAAGTTTATTTGTTGAGTAAATACTCGTATTTTCACCCTTTTTATTTCGGGAAATCAGCACGATCATTATTTTAACTGACGATTGTAATAAAACAATAAACTGTTTAATTGTTTTATTTATTGTAAACCCGAGTCATTCAAATATCCTTCATTTCTAACTAAGTTAGATCACAATGTCTGAGATAATTTGTTTTCAAAGTTAATTGGAATTAGAATAACCTGAAAATTTATCAATGTTCCAGGATAACATATTGCAAAAGATCCTATTAGAGCGACGTAAATTCACACTCAATGTAAAAAATTATATCTGAAAAACATTTGGTGCTACATAAATTCCTTATTATTTAAGTAATTTAATTTTAGTTTATATCTTTAGACTAATGAATATGATCTTCGTTTTATATCACGAGAACAACAATGACAAGGTAAAACAATACATTTAAGTCTCCGCATAATCATCGCCGGTCCAAGCCTTTTCATTTTTTTCATCCTTGATGATGGTTTTTTTTTCATTTCATATCACCACTCGCTTACGATAGTGATTAATTACCAATTTTTCAGGTAGGTATGTCTATTACAACGCAAAATTATGATATATTTACATTATCGCATTAATAATAAATTGTTACTATTAACTGAAATCATTTATATTATGCATTAACTTGTTCTAGATTTACGCTATTAATTCCATATAGGCTTTAAATCCATAAATATGCTTAAATGATGTATACCCTCACATTTATGTTTTAATCGAGAGATGTGGCCAGTTTCATTATGGAAATGCAAAAAATTTAATTGGCCATATTTAATTCAGAACTCTGTGAATTATGTAGTGAAAAGCAGATCACAAATTTTATGTGATATTGGGCGCATCGAGTAACTGCTGAAAGCCTTTAGGGAGCCCCAAGTAATTATGGAGNATCACAAATTTTATGTGATATTGGGCGCATCGAGTAACTGCTGAAAGCCTTTAGGGAGCCCCAAGTAATTATGGACGTGATTCCAGGAATGAGTGTTATTGAATTATTACTCGAAGGGAGCTTTGAATATTTTATTTTCCCTACCACGTAGGAATAATTTCTCAGCTCTCCAAGTTAAATTCATATATGATAACATTAAGTTTAATTGTAGTTCTTTTTTGGAAAGACTTATAACATTTTTGTGACTACGTATTTAACCATCTTCCATCCCGTGGGAACTACAACTTCTATACAAATAAATTGTACAAATGCGCATTGTGATTCCGAAAATTTCATTAACGTATTACTATGAAAACATTACGACTTTTCGTTTTTTGTTTTTGTGTTAAAGAAAAATTGGTTGCATACGAGAGTTATGAAAAACAAAGATTACTACCCAATCATATATATTAAATTTAAACGTGCCTGTTTTAATTCCAGGAAGTGAAAATATTATTTTGCTTATCTCATTCCGACTAACACAGCAAATGTATTTGGGTTGCTAATATGGTCGACCAGGCATGTCAGTTCTTGTTATCATGCCTGTGCTGTTTTATAGTTGGCAGTGACGTATCAATTCGGCAAATAGTTCAACTGCGGTAAACATTAAAGGAAGAAATGGATGTCAAACAGATTATCTACAATCCAAAAAATTTATGTAAAGTACACCAACACTCTTATCTTTAGATAGGACAATACAAAACGCCTTCTAGCATCCGTTAATAACGCTTTGAACATCCTCAAATATATATATAACTATTGACATCCTCAAATGTTATTCATCATAATAGGAACAAAAGTTTTATTATAAGTAAATTTAGAACATTCAGGGCACCGATTCTGTCGGACAACACGTTATTTAACTGTAGGCCACATTACAGTACTTTTAAAGTAACGTTTATACTTAAAACTCCTGTACCACCAGTCTCTTGCAGTTGGAGCCGCGGTGGTGTAGTGGTCAGACTACTTGCCTCCCACCAATGTGAACCGGGTTCGATTTCTGGTGGGGTTACCGAGATTTTCGCAAGTGAGAATTGTGCCGGACGATGATGCTGGTCGGCAGCTTTCCTCGGGGGTTTCCCTTTTCCCCCGAACTTGCACCAAAGTGCTGCTCCATACTCACCTCGTTTCACCCTCGTCGACTCTCAAGACTCCGATGTTACCAGCCGCAAAAAACGTCTGCACTCCACTACAGTCTCTTGCAACAAGCAATCAGTGAATGCAGCAGTCTGAACTACACTTAAGAGCCAAAAAAACTGGTACACCTGCATAATATCGTGTAGGAGCCCCGCAAGCACGCAGAAGTGCCGCAAGACGACGTGGCATGGACTCAATTAATGTCTGAAGGTATGGAGAAGGCAATTCACACCATGATCCTGCAGGGCAGTCCATAAATCCATAGGAGTGCAAGGCGGTGGAGATCTCTTCAGCACGTTGCAAGGCATCCCAGATGTGATCAATAATGTTCAAGTCTGATGATTTAGGTGACCAATGGAAGTGTCTTAAGTCAGAAGAGTGTTCCTGGAGCCACTCGGTAGCAACTCTCGGCGTATGGGGTGTCGCATTGTCCTGCTGGAACTGTCCACATCCGTCGGAATGCACAATGGACATGAATGGGTGCAGGTGATCGGACAGGATGCTTACGTATCTGTCACCTGTCAGAGTCGTATCTAGACGTATCAGTGGTCCCATTTCATGCCAACTGCACACGCCCTATACCATGACAGAGCCTCCACCAGCTTGAACAGTCCCCTGTTGACATGTAAGGTCCATGGATTCATGAGGATGTCTCCGTACCCGTACACGTCCATCCGCCCGAATGTTAACCTTTGCTCTGAGCACAGACCAGCCAACGTATTTCCAGTCATCAACAGTCCAATGGCGGTGTTGGCGGTCCCAGGCAAGGCGTAAAGCTTTGTGTTGTGCAGTCAACAACGGTACACTAGTGGGCCTTCGGCTCCGAAAACCCATATCAATGANCTCCGTACCCGTACACGTCCATCCGCCCGATACAATTGGAAACGAGACTCGTCAGACCAGCCAACGTATTTCCAGCCATCAACAGTCCAATGGCGGTGTTGGCGGGCCCAGGCGTCCGCATTTCGAAACACAACACGTCAGTTGTTGCCATCACTAGTGGGCCTTCGGCTCCGAAAACCCATATCAATGATGGTCCGTTGAAAAGTTCGCACGCTGACACTTGTTGATGCCCCAGCATTGAAATGTGCGTAAATTTGAAAAATGGTTGTACGTCTGTCACTTTTAATGACTCTCATTAGTCGTCGTTTGTCCCATTCGTTCACGATCCTTTTCCGGCCGCAGCGATGTTGAAGATTTGATTACTTAGCGCATTACCGATATTCACGATACACTCGTGAAATGGGATGCTACTCCCNCAGCGATGTTGAAGATTTGATTACTTAGCGCATTACCGATATTCACGATACACTCGTGAAATGGGATGCTACTCCCATCTCTCGTGCGCCGACTATAACACCACGTTCAAACTCACTTAAATCTTGATAACCTACCATTGTAGCAGCANCAGCGATGTTGAAGATTTGATTACTTAGCGCATTACCGATATTCACGATACACTCGTGAAATGGGATGCTACTCCAATCTCTCGTGCGCCGACTATAACACCACGTTCAAACTCACTTAAATCTTGATAACCTACCATTGTAGCAGCAGTAACCGATCTAGCAACTTCACCAGACACTTGTTGTCTTATAAAGGTGCTGCGACCACGTCGCTTTACTCTGATTGGTTTCATACCTCTGTTGTTTTCATACGCACGCCTATACCAGTTTTTTGGTTCTCCAGTGTATATATATACGTTTGTATAATCGGTGCANTGTTGTTTTCATACGCACGCCTATACCAGTTTTTTGGTTCTCCAGTGTATATATATACGTTTGTATAATCGGTGCAAAATTGTCTAATGTTCAGCGTCGCAACATTAATTTAATATTTTATTCATGAAAGCAGATTTACTCTCGTATTTGCAGAAGTGAGCGGGTCGAACATTCTTTTAATTTTTTTTCCTTCCAAACGGTCTAACATTAATTGACCACTGTGTACGTGAGTGTGAAAATATTTTTATGTGTATGCATCAGTAGATGAAAGGAGTCATTCGATGGATAACGAAGAGAGTTATAACGACCTGATACGGTATTTATTTCTATAGTTATCAGACTGGCCAACAACACATCGTGTGCGAAATGGTATCTTTAAATACCTGTAAAATGCCAAACGGTATCTCCATGTGGCTGAAATATGCAAGGAATTGCTGATATCAATAACATATCTTGCTCAATATAGTGATTTTTTAAAGTTAAGACGTACACGTTTGTCTTCATTACGTGTTAACAGTTTTTTTTTNATCTTGCTCAATATAGTGATTTTTTAAAGTTAAGACGTACACGTTTGTCTTCATTACGTGTTAACAGTTTTTTTTAATGTTTTTCGTCCTTGAAACGTGACTGACTCGTGATTCTGAAATCCCGATGTTGCGGATTTAATGTGAGAGAAAATTGCACAACCCGCTTCCTCTTATAATGAACACATATAAATACTTTTCATTCGTGACTGCATTAGATTATCGTTAAATAGTAGCGTGAGTTTACATTACCTAGGTGGCATGCAAGCCAAATAAAAAATTAAAGAAATTTATATACTATTTTGAGAAGGAGCGTGTTGCCAGCGCAAGCGGGAACAAGTAAGATATCGACCAAGAAACCATCCCGGCATTCACCTGGAGTGATATTTAAAATATAAATATGGCCCGACCGAGTCGAGTATCGAATCCGGGTCCCCTTGAACATGGGTCTTTGCTGGTGTTGACTTTTGTCTTTATTACCTTATGAATTAAAGTTAGCGACAGTGAAAAATAAAACAAGCTGCTGGAGCGACAAGCCTTCCCCCGGCGGTCAGTGCGCTAGGGCTAAGTCCAATTCAACACCTGGTGCAGCGCGGATGGTCGTGTGCGCGAGCTCAGATTACGACCGCACGTTCCTCTCGTTTACTTCTGTAATGGGACCCGTGACCACTTCTTTAAGTATGCTTTTTCCATAATAATTTTTAATGCGTCTATCAGTCTCGTATGCAATTGGGATATTTAGGGTTGTGTGCGTGTGTGTTTGACGTATGAGCTAGTGGAGAATGATCGTGTTCCCCCTCCTTATTTCTTAGTTTGACAGAATCGCAATGTATATTTGGTGTCGCCAGAATTAATTAAAAATTTAGATTAGATTTTTTTCCACAAAAAAAAAAAAACAAAAGTGACGTTCAAGCCAGAATTTATTTTAAAAAAATTGTACCAAGGGTTTGTTTTATACATTCGAAGGTATTAACATAACTTTAAAATTGTATGGTCTCCGTAATGCACTGGCTGCAATATGCTCTAATTTTTTCGAACTTGTGAAATCTTTCCTTATATGTGTCTACGAGGTTGAATGGCAGAGAATGAGAGTTGTAATAATAATAATACGTCTTTATTTTTGTTGCAAAGTTAAGGTATTATCACCTTCTCTTACACTTAACACCTTAAATAATAAACCATAACACATATTTTTTTAAAGGAAAAAAAGAAAAAAATGCGCGTGTCTTTGCTGAAATTTGTATTGTGGTATAAATTAGCAAGGTGGACTAGCATTTTGGGAATAAAACTATGTAATAGTTCGCGTAATTCATAAAGAATAAATACTATCGATACCTTCTGGATTAGAGGCCGCACACATACACACAGGTACGCATGTCACTATTAATTCGGTTAAAGTCCCGTAGCAGTATTGATGGAATCTGAGGGGGAGGGTTTGTGTGTTTTACCGCGGATCAGATATATCTCTTAATGGATCGAGCACACACGAATGAAAGAAAATACATAAATTGGTTTGCAGAAGTTAACTGTTTTTTATAATTATGTACTTATGGTGGGTATACCTTTACGCCAGCGTCTCCTCAGAATATATAATTTTTTCCCTGCAAAACGTACTATGTGTGCATTATTTATGTGTATAAAGAGTTTTATATGCCGTCGAAAGCTGATAGAAAAATCGCCGCACGAGTAACTATATGGGTATTTATTTCCCTATGATGAACATTTCCAAATGTATTAACTTCAAACTTGGGAGGAAATGTTTTTAATGATGAGCGTCTATGCTGGGTTAGGGCGAATGCATGGGATCCTTCACTGTGAGTATCTCAGACGGTGAGGGGTAGCGAAGTGGTTTTAACTCTGTTTTTGGGTTTATTAATCTATAATTACTTCATAGAAATCAGCATAACGCATATGTACACAACATAAGATATTTTGCAAATATTTAATTTTTTTTATGTAATTACATTCGTACGCGTAATTTATGTATATACACTATTAAAGTGACGACTTGAGTCTCATTGAATATTTATTTTCTCCAAATTATAACACAACTGATTATTAACTAAATATTTTATTTTCTTAAAATTATACGAAAACACATGTACTAAATATTTTATGTTAACCAACAGGGTTTTTCTAAAACCTACGTGAGTAGGACATAACTCGAGATAAAATAAAAATGTATATATAGTTTTAAATACATTTATACACATGCGGTGGTAAAAGAGTGAAAACTTTGGTTTCCTCATCTTTGTCACTGTATGAGATGACAATCTGCCAGATGGTGTACGTGTCCAACGAGTGAAAACCTTGGATGTTGCAAATAATATTTTCTCACTACATTTTTTTTGTTATATAAAACATTTTAGGTTCCCTTTAACACAACAAGTTGCAAAAATTTTATACAAAATTAATTAAAACTTTTTTGAAGTCCATACACATCGGATACATGTGTTCTGGGTTGGTTTCCACGCCAGGTAGTGCTTGCCAGTAAATTTCTTGAAGGAGAGCATCTTATACGGATACAGCTTGCGAGTAGATAACTTGCAATCGGACGTTGTCTTCTACGAGGAGGGCGTCTTCTACGAGATGTGCATCTTCAAACGGGACGTCGTCTTCTAGGGGGAAGTCGTCTTCCACGGGCACAGACGTCGCGAGGGCTGCTCGGCGGGCTTTATACCAACCCCTGCGATTCGGCGTACAGAGAACCGAGGTGGTGCAGCTCTCTAAACACTCCTTTAACGGGAGGCAGTTCGTTTTGTCTTCGTCCTGCTGCAGGTAGGCCGGCAAATACCTGAATACGGTAAAAGGTTCGTAAGGTGCGTAGACCAGGAGAAATTCTTCCAGCAGTTTAAGTAACTCCTCCCGTTTGTCCAAGGCACTTAGCCAGCGCACCCTTCCAAATGCCAAAATGGCCAAAAGTATTGCATGGCAGCTCGGACAACACGCGAAAAAAGAATGATTTCCTGAAGGGGCTCAGGGTGCGTCTTATAAATTTTTTTTATAGATGAAAAATATTCCGCACTCGTGATTTAAGTAGGCCGCCAATTGGTTAGAACGAAGGTTTCCGAAAACGCACGAGCAATTAGCCAATCCAAGAGATTGTCACTTGAAGTGGTTAGCCAATGAGAATCAGGGGTGGGGACGTTCAAACGAACATGAATAATTGGTGGAGCGGGTAATGGGGGTGTGTAAATTGGCCATTGAGAACGAGAAACATGGGTGGGGCAATAGGTCAACTAAATATATTTCAATGGGAGGAGCGGAGGTGGTCAGTTGTCTGCTGGGCGCGGCGCTGGGGATAGCACCAGCCATGTAAAACAAGTGACAATCGAAAAAACCAAGATTGCTGAACGTGGCTGTGATGCCTTTCAAGACGGCGGATTGCACTGACCAAGATGACGGAATGGGTGTTGAGGGAGGGGGGTGTGAGGTAGCTACAAATTTTTTTTAAAAATCAGTTTCATAAATACATTTTTAATATTTTTTTATAATTTATTAATATAATTTTTTATGTTTTAATTTTATTCTGAGTATTCAAGGTTAAAGGTTACCGGAGCTGAGGTCAGGGTCAAGGTCGCCTGGATCCAAGATGTCCACCGGCTGACCGGAATGACAGAGAACGAACAGCTCCGACGCTCTGGCCCATGTCCCGATGTGCCTAAGTCCCCATAATCCCTCTGCTGGTATCTGCAGGATGTTTTGAGTTAAAGCGTGCAAAATGAAACTGGGAACAGGGACCCCATCACGAACATTTTGAGATTGGTAACGTGTGGTCTACGAAGCCAGAAGACAGCGAAAGGAGATATTAACTTTAACATGTCTAAAACGAATACAGGTGCCTGAATTGATTACGTGTCTTATTGACATTGCAGGCGTACGCATCGGACACGTAGTACTGTACAGAACCATTGAATTGACGGACCTGTGTTAAAGTATCACTTTGTACCTCCGCAACGCAAGAATGATGACAGCGTATGGAATTATGTCGCATCCGTTAAAATATCGCATTGTTACTATTAGAACACAAGAAGCGAGGCCGGGTAAAGCAGGATTGCGGCCAACGACTTTTTTTTTTAAACAAGGTTCACAGATAACGGAAACTGTAACACAACTATTGAGCAATCAGGAATCTGCAGAAGTGCGTAGAATATCTAGGTCTGGCTGACACAGCAGGGTTGCGGCAATTTCATCTGAACATCTAACGGCAGTAACCCCGCCCAGTCTACAAAGGGTAGCAAATAGGAATCAAAGATATCGGATAAGGTGATCGTGAACGAGAAGTGGGGTGGCCACGGTGGCTAAAGGCCGGGGTGCCAGTAGGCTTCGGTCCTCCCTGAACGGCGGTCTCCGAGCGGCGATTGGGAGTAAGCGTCTCACTACCACTCCTCCTTCCAAGGGGGGCCTGAGAGGTTATACCTTTACCAGGTTCTCTAAAGAAGGAGAGGTAAAACTGCGGCTGGGTGCGGCTTGTGAGCTGATATGCGAAAACTGCATTCTCCAGACTGGAAACTGAAAGCCAGGCTGCTCACGATGCCAGCAATGGTGTGTGAGCGGTCGGGTGGAGGTTCCAGTGGCTACAACCTCCTTCCCTACTGCTGCGGGTGTGAGGAGGTGGAGGAGGGGATCCCCGATGTCCAAGCACCACACTACTCAATATCATCCACGAAATCATACTACCATGTTCATTCATTTCACCAAGCCCATCAAATATGCCAAGGTAAGTGCAGAGGCCTTTCAGGCCTAAGCACATTGACCTGCGATACCAAGAATTGAAATTTCTTAGGGGTGCAGGCCCCCTAATATTTTAGCGTTTAGCGTTAGCGAAAGCGTCTTACGCTAGGGTGAGAGAGCGAGCCCGGAGCTCTTTATATCCTTGTTCTCCCATAACAGATTGTTTTTCACACCTACCTCGATCCCTAACCCCACCAACCACATCACGCCGTAGTTATTGTAAGTTGAATCAGTAAAGATCCTCCTGAATTTATTATTTTCGCTTTGTTAACTGTCCCTCGATTTTCCTTCATGAACTGCATGAAATAGACTACACATAAGAAAGTATGACAGCATGCACGTTGCGTCTGACAATGATACGCGCATGTACTGAGGCAATGTAGGGACGACAGAGCCACCTTGTGATCGAGAGGTGAACAAAACACACATCGTGGGTCACCCACATGTTTAAGCCCATATCTCCTTTGGTTAACCTCGTGGGTTACACTTTCTTAATCACAAAACATTCCGTGGTGCGACCCCTATCCCCAGTTTCACTTTGGCACGCCTTTGCTGAAACATCTGGCAAGTGGTCGTACAACTGCTGAGCAACTTATATTGCGTGCGGTTATCTTAAGTGTCAATAAATGGATGATTTCCCAACGTCCAATGAAGGTTTCCGAGAACTTCCGATACGAGACGATGACCCCCCAAACGCTTAGCCGCACAGCCACCATTGAAAATACATTGTTCCAGGTCTACCTTTTATCTACTATTACTCTGAGACCCAAACTGCTATTCTATTTATCTTATTTTGGGTATAATGACCACATTATAATTACGAAATTCAATAATCAACACGCCAAGCCAAAAGGAAAACACATGTTATTATATGGTGGGAGATGAAACGTGATTATTTTCTATGATGGGACAAGGAAATTCATTGTAAATTATAATGAAAGCAATCCTGTGTCATATTTGTTTTATTTCCTTAATCCTTATGTAAACAGTTTCAAAATAATCTAATAATAGTTGTCTGTTACAATTTTTTTTTATTGAAATGAATGCCTATCTCAATACTTCTGAATAATTAATATACTTGTATGAAATACTGCAACTCATGTTTAAAATATTTTCGGTTGGACCTCTGGGAGTCTAAGGAAAAACTATGACTAGATAATGAATTTTATTATATTATCCACTTCATGCCGGTCTGGATTCATTGTACCATAATGTTGGATCTAACTGCAGAATTTTCGAAATTGAGCGCAATAATTAACAAAACCTTCCCAAGAAATCAGAATTTGAATATAACTTCACTTTCTGTTTTATATATACACTGAAGTGGCAAAAAACTGGTATAGGCGTGCGTATGCAAAAAAACAGAGGCATGGAACCAATCAGAGTAACGCTTCGGTCAACAACGCCTATATAAGACAACAAGCGTCTGGCAAAGTTGCTAGATCGGTTACTGCTGCTACAATGGCAGGTTATCAAGATTTAAGTGAGTTTGAACGTGGTGTTATAATCGGCGCACGAGAAATGGGATATATCATCTCCGAGTTAGCGATAAAATTTGGATGTTCGCGTACGACCATTTCACGAGCGTGAATATCGGGAATCCGGTAAAACATCACATCTTCGACATCACTGCGGCCGGAAAAAGATCGCGAAAGAACGGGACAAACGACGACTGACGGGAATCACTCAACGTGACAGACGTGCAACCCTTTCTCAATTTGCCGCAGATTGGATTTGTGAACTGTTCTGCAGGATTCATGGTGTGAATTGCCTCCTGCATACCTTCAGACATTAGTCGAGTTCATGCCACGTCGTCTTGCGGCACTTCTGCATGCTCCGGGGAAGTGGGGGCAGGGGGCCATACACGATATTTGGCAGGTGTACCAGTTTTTTTGGGCTATTCAGTGTTTATTTAATTTTTACATGCTGCACAGCAGGACGATGAACACCACAATAATAGGCAAAATTAAGTAATTTTTTAGATATTGTACAAATTTAAACGAATAATGTCCTCTGGTCCACCACAAGATGCTTAGAATAAACATAATTAAATGTCCGACGTGATTACGGTAATATAAGGAATCGGAACTACAACGGTGATGGGGGAACCTTACAATATATGCTTCAAAAATTTTTCTTGCAAATATATATTTTAATGAGAGTAATAGGTTGATGTTGGCACTCTCGGCTGCACTAATCCGTAAGAAGAGCAGCGATAAACTGCATTTAGCACGAGAACTCTAGTGAGTGTGATCAATGGAGCTCTATTAAATGCGATAAGAGTCACATATAAAAGTAGAGGTACTACGTGGTAGAGTGCTCGTGCCAGTTGCAGGGAATCAAAGTGCTGTTATTTCTATATTCCATATTTTATAAGGAGGTGGATTTTCTTTCTCAAATGCTACATGTATTTATGAGCACTTTAGACTTTTTAAACGACAGTCAGTAGGAAATCGTCCTAAAGATGCTTCCATAAATTTTTACTTTTTTATCCTTTTCAATTTTTTAAAGATGAAATTAATGTTATAAATTTCAATAATTTTTATTTAAATTAGAATATTTAGGATTATATCTTCAGATAGCAATATGAACGACTGGCTGGTTGTAATTTAATTTAGAAATAAAATTGTATTTAATGTTAACTACTTAGTAAATTATACACATTTTAATTTTAAAACATTATATTCTAAAATNGAAATAAAATTGTATTTAATGTTAACTACTTAGTAAATTATACACATTTTAATTTTAAAACATTATATTCTAAAATAAATAAGTTAAAATTACCTTAACTAAACTAAATATTTTGGAAACCTCTTTATAACATACTAACTTTCACCCAAGGCTTCGCTCGCGTGGCNTACCTTAACTAAACTAAATATTTTGGAAACCTCTTTATAACATACTAACTTTCACCCAAGGCTTCGCTCGCGTGGCTATAGTAACAAACCTATAGGTATAAATAACGGTAGTTGTTAGTGGACAGACACTGATCATAAACACAGAAAAGAGCACTAACGATGTCATTTTATGGTGCTAGAATCGCTCTTTTACATAGCCACTGGTCGTCATTTATATTTGTTTGTATATCTTGGTAAACGCTAACAATTTGTTCTGTTTCACTCAGCACCAAATTACTAAAATCCCCCGTTTGTGACACACAACCCTCGGCATCTGTTCCTAGCAGCCCATCTCCAATTTATAATAGTTTATCAGCATAATGTCCTATACCAACGTCATTGTAGACGTGCACTCTTATATTTGTCATTAAGCTGAATTTCTTGACATTTGCCCATAAGCTTGACGACTTGAAATAGGCTTTGATTTCATATGCAGGTGTGCCCCTCTGAATCACCGGTAGTGTTTGGCGGAAGTCACCAGCCAGTAATACAACCATTCCTCTCATAATGTCTGTATTGTTTCGCATATCCTGTAGAGTTTGGTTTAGGGCCTCTATCGCTTTTCTTTCTGACATTGTGATTTCGTCCCACACTAAAAAATTACATTGACGCAATATTGTACCCTGAGCGCTATTTTTACTAAAATGTTTTTTTTCTGAGAGAATGAGACGTTTTTTGGGGATAAAAAGTAGCCTATGTCACTTCCCGGCCTTTCATCTATCTCTGTGCAAAAAATAACGTCTATTCGTTGCTCCGTTGTGACGTGAAAGAAAGACAAACAAACAGACAAACACACTTTCGCATTTAAAATATTTGTTAGGATGAACTCAAATTTCACTTGAAAATACAATTTTTATAAACGGGTCAGAAAATACCAAATTTGAAGCTAAAATCTTGTTGAATTTACACAAGTTGTCACAATTTTTTATTAAGAAACATTTATCGTCATTTTGTTTCCAAACAACAAATATTATTTCCTTTTTCTGTGCACTGCAAGTAAAGGCTATTTACCGTACACAAAACGAATAATGCTGAAGTAATACTTTGAAATTAATGACTTCTTAAAGTGCGTATTTTAAAATACTTTATTATTTCTCCGACTTTTGCTGTTTGAGAACGTTTATTTTTATGAAACAAATTTTTCACTGTTATCTGCTGGTTTATTATTCATATTACTTGTATAAAAGGCGTAGTTTTCTTCAGTACAATCTATTCGCAATATATTTTCCCTCTTTGATTAAACCTTAGAAAAATCACCCCATAAATGACGGGATAGGTTTTTTTCCTCAATATGTCATGTCGCATCGGCGTTGTACACATTTACATACATAAAACTTTCTAAATTTTGGTTAAATTGGGCATTTGCTTATTTATTAACTATTAATTATAATTTTTAATTTACAGTTAATATGAGTTTAAAAGAGAGGAAATAGGTGTGATGGTAATTCCTATTGAGAAATAGTTCTCAGGCATTATATTATATAAATGATTGCGCAAAAATTCAGTACATTTTTCCTTTGTATAATTTTCTAGACTTAGTTAAAATAATTTGGCACGAGGCGGAGAAATAAGCTGACAGTATGGGTTCAGAAAATATGTAAGTATGCATGAATGGACTATAGCTGAAATTCGATTCGAAAAATAAGCATGAAATAAGAATACAAATAGTCGCATTACCTACATATCTCATTGAGTTAGAGCAAATGTAGTATTTATTTTACAACTATGTGTCGTGAGAAACTTTTGATCAAATCACATCAGGAAAAGATCCCAGTAGACCGAGGAGGATTTCTATCCGTCTCTTCAAAAATCTCTTGCCAATCGGAACGGACGGGTGGTCAAATGATTTTCCACAGGAACAGCACAGAATTTCTTGGACCCTCTTGACGTAGAGCCAGCCATCTCGAAACTCCACAGAACATACAGCCGAAACGATCCGCTACTTTAAAACCCCCCAAATCCGTGGTAATGGTGAAAGTTAAATTGAACGGTCGATTCTACCGTCCATTTGAAAAAAAAAATTGCTTCATGAACTGTGGTACGACTGAAAGTTTTATCTTCTGATATTTACGACATTCCTCTTACCGTTACTTCAGAAATATTTTCTTTCGTACCCGAATGTAATTCAGAAACACCGTAAAGTTAAATGCAAGACTTCCTTTCTTTAAAAAATAATACATGTAATGAATATAAGCTTGGAATACTATTTCGAAAAATTTGTACAAAATAAATAAATTTAAAGACGATTCATACTATATACCCACTTATATACTACGTACACGCGCTATGTATAGTCTGTTCACGATAAAGTGAGCACTCTTGAGACCCTAGTTACTTTTAAAATAAATATTGCCGTGTAAATAATAAACTCAGTGTGTTTATTCCACATCAAACGGAAGTTGACGCCTAAGGCTAAAATAAAATATATTTATTTACTTTTGTTCCAGATGAGAGGACTTTTAATAGTGGTCACTTTAATGTGAATAGCATGTACATACATTTATACAACTAGATTTGCGCAGGCAGGAGATGGGGACGATGGTGAGCGAACGAAGTCAACTGACCTAACCAACGGACAGAATTGTTTCTGCCAGCCCAGAAATTAGTGAGGTAAATAGAGACATGGTGTGGAGCCGCGGCAGGTTGAATATGGGAAAATACACACTTCATGGCAGTGGCCGCAACACTCCCCCAAAGGAATACGTCCTTGCGCGTTTGCCGAGGCTTGGGATCCAACAATGTTCATCAGAAATGACTAGCTACTGGGCTTGCTTTGTGTCCAATTAATCACTTAACATAATCTTTGATTTTTCGTTGCAAAAGAGGAGTTTTTTGGTCTGTCAAGTACTAACAGATTCTTTGTAATATCTTAGACGACGGAACCTACGAAAAAAAATGTATACTGGTCTAACGGACCGGCAGTTATCAATAGCAACATTTTGGTGAGCTAGCAGCAGTAAATATTATTAATAAAAAAAAAAAAGAAGCCATATATACCAGTGCTAGCAAGTAACCTGGTCGAGCACCGACCATGAGTTTACGTGTATCACAACACGTCATAAGTGAACGAGTATACAAGCGATAATATTTTAAGGCGCCAGCCTGCTCGGAGCTTTTTTCCACGTTTGAGCCCGAGACGAGCAAGAGCTGTAAGGACTACGCTGTCACGCGCTGCAAGTACGCAATCGCCGCTACGCGCAGGACTCTGAACTGGCGTGCAGTGTTCTCATCGTGCTGCTTGTACCTATGCGTCTTTAAATTGTAACGCTATAATTTTATTAGTGGAAAATCTATAGCAAGAATCAGTGCATGTCTCTCGAGTAATTTTGTGTGCATAACACGCGTAAATTTTTAAATACAGGGCTTTGAAAAAGCAGTTTTTAACCGTGTTGGCGTGCTATGAAATGGAGTTTGTAATGTTCGTGAAGTCTTAAAAGTAATCGAAAGGACTTGCATGAAGTGTGTATTCCTTTCGTAGATCAGATACTGGACGCACGTTTTAAAGTTTCGTAAAAAAAACCTGTATTTCAAACACAGTGCAAAGCAGTTCGAACGCCAGGCATGCTGGCCCCTTAAGGGGTTAATATTATTGTCACGCGCGGGTGCTTTCCCTCAATGTTCATTTGCCTCTCCCTCTCCATTGGGCTGGCCCAGCCACAGTGCACCGAGAACGACTTCACCTTTAGNACGCGCGGGTGCTTTCCCTCAATGTTCATTTGCCTCTCCCTCTCCATTGGGCTGGCCCAGCCACAGTGCACCGAGAACGACTTCACCTTTAGCTGGAAGGGGGGAGGGGAGCTATCAGACGAAGCACGGTAACGCTAACAGGAAGGACGTCACACCTGCACGCTGGNAGCTGGAAGGGGGGAGGGGAGCTATCAGACGAAGCACGGTAACGCTAACAGGAAGGACGTCACACCTGCACGCTGGAAGAGTCAACGACTAGGGAGTCATTGCGCGAACTTTCTGGTAATCACCTCCCTCGGTGCGACTCGAGGTTCGAAGAACCTTCTGGGCCAGGTCACCTCAGCTTTTTTCCAGCGGTCTTGAAAGTTCGTTAGTGCCCAGTGGGTGCGACGTGAGCGAGCTTGGCTGCGACGAGCGACTTCACAGATACCAGCGAGAGCGGTATGTGTCATCAGATGAGTAGAGACTGGATACAACCACCTGGACTAGTTTTGTGAGTGACGGAAAAGTGGAAAAATGTAAATGTATGACAGTGAACATTTTCATTGTACACATATGTGCACGAATGAGTGATGATTAAGTGACTGCGTGTATATAATGGCACAGATTAAGACCCAAAATTGAGATAAGCGTAAGATTAAATTGCACATGCTTATCTAAATAATAGGTTTTANATGGCACAGATTAAGACCCAAAATTGAGATAAGCGTAAGATTAAATTGCACATGCTTATCTAAATAATAGGTTTTCAATGAGAGGTATTTTGTAAATAACAGGTGTTTGTAGTTTATACAATTGTAAGAGAATCAGGAAATTAAATATTACCTCGTTCTAGTTCTTAAAACCTCTTTCGTGCACGATCTCTAATACACCCTAAGCAGTTTATAACAGTGTTCAGTTCTAAAAAATATCATATTACTAAGTATATAGTGACGTAGATGTTTATTTATTTTACTTTGGCAAATGCCTACATCTAACCGTATCTGAGAAGCTTATCCGAATTACGACGCGTCCTTGTGTGCTATGCAGGGCGTTCTCCGAAGTTACGTAATAATAATCTTAAGTGAAACCTGGAAATTGGCTTAAATGTAGCACGCGGGTTCAGATGGAGAAAATAAAAACCAATGAACCATCGCCCGCTGGACTGATACGGCGTAGCTGTGACTCGCTACATACCACGAATGTCAGGCGGATGTTTTGTCGCCTCACTCTGTGCCACGTGTTACACTACTTGCGAGCTAAAGTCCATTCACTGTTTCTTCCAACTTTTAAATCAAACCTTCGAAAAAACATTCTATGCATGCCGTATTTGGTGGTTTCCTAAATATTTCACGTATCACAAGTTATTTACACAACTGTTTAAATTAAAAAAATATCTAATTTTATGTAAAATAAAGACTTTTACTTATATGTTTATATAAATTATAGTATCTCGTTTGTGAATGGTTCTAACGAAAAAAAAGAGACATTATAACGGCGTCGGTGCTGCCTAATAGGATATACACTGAAGAGCTAAAAAAACTGGTACACCTGCC
>NQII01011683.1:0-10787 GCA_002778355.1 Clitarchus hookeri
GCGATGGACCTTATCACTTTATTCTAGCGTCGGGAAGGTGGAACTGTAAAATAACTACAGAAGTAATTTTTTTTTCAAAATTTGCTAATTCTTACACTTATATTCATTAAAAAGACAGAAAGCGAAATAATTATTTTTTTCTGTTAGCAGACGGTTTACATTACACCTTTACTTCAAAGTTAAGATATGGGACTACGTTATCTTTGCTGTTACCATATTTAACTGGGAACAAGCCACTCACTGTGCCCATTAAAATAAATGCAGATAGGAAAAGTGAAATTTTTCAAAGGTTGAATTAACCCTTTCAGTCACATCGCACACTCTGTGTGCGATGTTGCATACGAAGTGGCTTGAATTGTCTGCACTGTACACAGCAGAACGTATCGTCCAATGAGAAAGGTTTCCCGCTTGTGATAGACATCATTCGCTGCCGAGGCTGTGTTCCACAGCCTCATAAACCACTGTACTGCCAGTAACAGAAAGTGCAGACAGATTTCTATTGGGCCCGATGTAAGACAAAGCGTCGTCTGCATGTCAGTACAGTTCCGAACAAAATATTTGTATATTGCAACCCTTAAAATTGTATATTTATTTTTTACTGAAATGGTTAAAAAAAAAAACCTCAGTTAACAGTGATCACTCTATAGAATAAAAATGGGACCTTGTGGATTGCATATCAAATCGACACATGAATGAACATTCCATTGGATTAATATGAACAGGAAACACTACCAGATTATGACATACCAATAATAAACAATGTTCGGCTACTGTAAGCATAGGAACGCATACAGAGGTGAAACGGCGTGCTGATTCCACTGATGTGAGCGTACCAGTTCATTGATTGCTTACTTCGTGCTGCGAAAGCTTCCTGATTGGCTATGCTACCGGCTGGCGAGGAAGTTACCAGGCGCTGATTGGTAAAAGGTATTCCGAATTTTGTTTCACCATTTTGTTGGCGGGTGAAAACTTGAGTTCTCGGTATAAGCGGCTGTTTGGTATATTCTGAACAGTGGCATATGGTGGAGCACTGTTGCAAGGTAAGCTGGCGTTAGCTGCGTGCTGTACCTTGTCGCTCGCTAGTTAAACGTAGCTCGGCAGGTGACTCCACTGCTCGCTTGTGATTGGTCGGAGTGCATTCAGATTCCCCAGGCTGCACGGTGGTTACCAACTCCTGCTGCGTGCTCCGAGAATGTACAGCAGTGAGCAAGCGCCAGCTTACCTCGCAGCAACTTCACGACATGCCACCGGTTCTTAAGTATCCGGTTCTGTAAACGTATTCGAGTAGTTTGAACCGATAAGGCGATGGCAAGTGTAACTTCAGAGCCCGGATAATCAAGGGTTCGGCTGTGGCTGATACAGGCCCGTCACTTCATGCTTGCCTGGGACGTTTTTAAATGTGATCAGACCTCAGAGAGTTTTAAAAGATAAATACAATTTGTGGGCGTGGTTAACCCATTACTATGCACCGAAAAAAAAATGTTTTGTTGAATCAAATTAGTTGTTTCTATAGTAGCAACGAAATATTTTAGTTGTACGTATTTGGTTTGCCCCAAAGTAAAATTTTAGTGGCGCGACTAAAGATTTGTTTGGCTTTACGTAAATTAAACAGTATCGGCTAATATAAAAATTTTGTTAACCCGACTGAGATTTAAACCATGATCGTTTGTCCCCAAGCACTACGTACTTAAAACTTCAGCATTTCTATTTCATCTCACTAGTAACTTGAGTTGAGTTTGCTAGTGTGCGGCATGATTTCAAATGCCGGACAACGTGCATAGATTAATGTTTTATTTTCAATTTTACAGCATTAATATATGCAATACGAAACACTCTCACTATTCTAATTGTCACACAAATTAAAAACAAAGCCTAGCTCTATTTCCGAACGAAGACATTCAGATGAGTGGCCAAACAATGCACACAGTTGATTCAACTAATGTTTTGTTGACAGTAATTTATTTTGGCCCAACGAAGAGTTTTCATTTGTTCAAGCGTGTATCTTGTTAGATGAACAAAATTAATTTTGTTGCTTTCTCGAATTTTATTTACTCAAGTATATATTTCGTTGGGGCAACCAAATATATTTTAGTCGTACACAAACGAGTATTTCGTGGCTGGAACAAGCCTTTCTCTCAGCGTGTCGTTTGTTCCGCAGTTTGACAATGGATGCGTTAAGTATCAACGCAGCTATTCTGTTTGCATTGTGAGAGTTGTGAGATCTGCCGCAGCAGTAAAACAAGCATGAACAAAAGGCGAGATGACCTATCTGATGCCATCTGAAGTTCAAGATTTCCTTTCATAATTTCAATTTCATATTTTAATATAAGATGTATTATATTTTTATGTAGTATTCTAACATCGGTTGGTTTTTCCTATTCTGTTATGGCCTTATCACGTCTGCAATCACCATTAGAGAGGCAGAATCGGAAAAAAAAATTTGGGTAGAAATAGATGAACTCTTATACTATATCATATGACATATTATTAAAATTATGAATGGCAACATCTCGGATTCTTGCGGAAATGTATACGTAATAAGCAGATATAATAAATTAAACTTTGTTTTTAAAAGTCGTTAATTTACTGTGACTCATATAGACAACCGCCGATGTTCCATATTATAAACCATAAAAATAGTGAGAAATGATTATGTAGAATATTGAAATTTTGTACGAATTTCCATTGAACCACTTTCCGAAAATTAGCCATAACAATAAGTAAAATG
Organism: Clitarchus hookeri; assembly: GCA_002778355.1. Classification (NCBI taxonomy): domain Eukaryota; kingdom Metazoa; phylum Arthropoda; class Insecta; order Phasmatodea; family Phasmatidae; genus Clitarchus; species Clitarchus hookeri. The sequence goes on from NQII01011683.1 coordinate 2,729, forward strand.
TTCATTCAAAAACGATCCTCTTTAAGTATGCCCTTCGCATAATTTTCGCGTCGTTTTTCTAATACACAAAATTTATTTCACGTGTGTGTGAAAAATAGCAAACTAATTATGAGGAGTTAAAAAACACGCATATATATACATATATATATATACTGGATGTTATTTGCAACTAACACCATAGTTAACAAACAGCAACCAGTGGTGATGCTTTCTCTCGATCTGTTCTTGTGCAAAAATGGCTTGATTTACTGGACGGAAAATGTTTTTGGCAAAACGAACTGTTTACCTGATACCAACCCTAGCGAAAGTTATTAAAATTTCCTACTTTTTATTGTGTCATTGTCTGTGATAAAAAGAAATTGTAATTTTATGGAATAATTTTCTTTAAATATAACATTTTTAGTCTGGCATGTTCAAAATTTTTGTTATGAATAGGAACTCAGGTTTTACTTTGTTCCGACTGTACACAGAGACAAGGGCTTGCTCCAGACAAAATAATGATGTATATGGCCGAAGATTAACCACCTTTCAGTTGCCTCAAGGACATATTTTTGTTGATAAATAAAACTTGAAAAGCAACCAAAATGATTTTTTTTTTCATCTAAAATAATACACTTTTGAGTTAGCCAACAAAATATTTGTTGGGCCAACAATATATTTAGTTAAATCAACAAGGTATATTTGTCTGGCAATGTAAAAACTGATGTTTTCCTCAACTAAATCTTTCTCTCAGTGCAGTTCGACAATTGTAAGTTTCGTGCTGAAGGATAGGAACATAGTGGTAGAAGGAATATGCTATTCTTCTTCCTTTTTTCCCAGATGGTTACTGTAACAGGCGTCTACCCTAGGCCACCGACGTTAGTTGGTGCGAACTGTTCAGAGCGAGTAATGTGCATGAAGAATAAGAGCAAAGAGGATGGAAGAGAGAGGATTGACGTATCTCACATTTCCCAGCACTTCACCATCCCCCCCTCCCAACCTTCATAAGAGAAAACCTTTCGACTCAAACTTTCTTGGTCCGGCTGTCGACAGTGCTGGCATCTGTGTGCGGGAGTCTGGAACTAACGGAACACGGTCAGCTCTCAGCTAGCGATGCGAACTGGTTCAGTACCAACCTGTGTTCCGGCGAGCTTTCACGGCCGAACGGAGTTCAAAACTGGGAGAAAAAATTACCACTCTTTTCTGGTACCCTTATTAGTTCTATATGCACGCAGCCCACGCATATGTTTAACAGCCAAATTAAAACGTATCTTTCATTTCAGATATACATTTCTTCTGCAGTTTCGTTTTTAGCAATGCAGAGGTTAGACAGGTCGTCCATTGAGAGCTTGTAGTGGTTTTGCTCCCGTCTGTCTCCTACAATTAAATATTATGAAACCAGCTCTATGTTTTATGCTGCTCATGGTAAAGTGAACACCTTCTGAACAAACGTTTGAACAAAATCACTGCTAATAACAACATATGTACTACATTACTCACTGGTATGAAGGATCCCAGTTAAGTTGGCAATGAATTAAAAACAATAATTATTAACAATTGGGTTGTACTCTAAATGTGATGTTTAAACTTATGGCCACTGGAAGTACACTTCTTTTATACGCATTATAGTTAGAATTTTCGCATCAGAAACACCATTAAATTTCTAACAAATATTTTTTAGCAGTTACAAAAACGACTTGTTTGATTCTTTACAAGCCGACATTTAGTTTCTGGTAAACCACATATTGTGGCGCACAATTACGCGTATATTTAATATTACAGAAAACCCTTAAGGTTCACGAACATACTTGTTTACTGCAAATATATTAATTGTCTGCCACCAAGTATATTTTTTTTGGCAGCAATAGCATTTATGTTATGTCAAGAAAAGCATTTTTATGCGACTGTAAATCTACATACATCCGTTGTATTCAGCGAATACGCGCCGGCATATTGGAAGTGGCTACCATCTGGGAGCCTATGCTTGAACAAAACACTCGAACGTTCATAAGCGAAGAATGTCTGAATTGTCAGTTTTGTAGGGAAACATCCGTGTGGTGAAAGTCGTATCCTCCACCACCTCACGTTCGTAGACGAATGCACTGCTCGAACACATTTCGGCTGTCATTTGTTTTCCTAGTGTGACTTAAATTTTGCGGGGTCTAGACAATCAGGAAATTGGGTTGTGTGGTTGTTTTGCGTGGAGAAGTACNCTAGTGTGACTTAAATTTTGCGGGGTCTAGACAATCAGGAAATTGGGTTGTGTGGTTGTTTTGCGTGGAGAAGTACCAAATTTGTCAGGCGGGCAGTTTTACACCGGATGTTCAGGAACAAATTATAACAAACACCAGAGTGGGGTATATAAGTACAAATGGAGCCTATTCCATCGATGAACCAATAGTCTAACGTCCATAGTTAACCTGCTAATGGCAGTGGCAATGTGCAGGGGTGGGTATGCAACCTTGTGTACGTTACATTGGAACCAGGCTGTGTGCAGGTATGCGTGCATGTAACACCGCTCAGTACCGCAAGGTCGCATTCTCCCAGGTGCTACGTATCTCCAGTTCCTGCAGGACGTGTTACCGGAATACTAAGAGGAAGTTCCTTTAGATGCTCGTTAGGCGATGTGGTTTCAGCAGGACGGGGCCCCGCCTCATTTCACCATTGCGGTTCGCCGGCACCTCGACATGCACTTCCCGAGCCGGTGGATAGGTAGAAGAGGCCCCATAGCATGGCCACCACGCTCACCTGACATCACACCACCTGACTTCTGGCTGTGGGGCCATGTCACATCGATGGTGTATGCCACGCCACTTGACACGAGGAATGAGCTCAATACGCCGGAAACCTTTGCACATGTGCGTCGCAACATGCTTCAGCGCTGCACCGCCTGTGTGGCCGGCGTTGGCGGACTGTTCGAACAGGCACTTTGAACAGAGACATCGAACAGACACTCTGTCCTCATGCCTTCAGCCCAAATGTATAAATAAAGTGTAATTTCATAGCAATGCTTGCAGCCCAGATATTGTGATTTCCTACCCACCCCTGCACACTGCCGCCACCATTTGCGGGTTAACTATGGACGTTAGACTANCCCAGATATTGTGATTTCCTACCCACCCCTGCACACTGCCGCCACCATTTGCGGGTTAACTATGGACGTTAGACTATTGGTTCCTGGATTAAATATACTCAAATAGTACTTATCTACCCCAATCTGGTGTTTAATATCATTTGTTCGTGAACATATGGAATACAAGATGTTTTTAAACTACATGTCGAAATTCAGATAACGTCATCTGTGGGCTAATATAAACACGAAATCCGAGTAGCAAAATGCTCAGTAATTTCATATAGCATTTTAAAATTGAAATTGAAGTTATTAAAACAGCGCTTGGAGTCCGCTACTTCACGTACCTACGTGCACTTCAAGTTGCATATCACGAAGGCGAACGGAACTGGCGCGCTATGCGGGGAGCGCCTANTTCACGTACCTACGTGCACTTCAAGTTGCATATCACGAAGGCGAACGGAACTGGCGCGCTATGCGGGGAGCGCCTGCACATGGGACACCATAACTAGAGGTACCTGGGCGCCGCTGTAGGAACCAGATTTCTGTAGCCACAACCTCTCTAGGCTGTTAAAACAAGAACAGTAATCAAGTGAGTAGTTAGCGCAGTCAAGGTANATTTCTGTAGCCACAACCTCTCTAGGCTGTTAAAACAAGAACAGTAATCAAGTGAGTAGTTAGCGCAGTCAAGGTATTGTTGTGTATGTTGTGACCATGTATATTAATGTACCTCTAACTATTAATATACATTGACATTCCAGAAGTCATGGGATGGCAGCATGTAAAGGCAATAGTCTGTGGAGGCAGCGTTCCTTTACCTTTTACCATTTCGAAGTACCCAGACCTTGGACAGTTATGCTCAGACATCGCGTGAGCGAGTGTTTGCTGGGCATGGCGTTGCATTGCAGCCCTTCCGTGCACTTCACACGTCCTCAGAAACTATGTGATGTTCCAGCAGTATNCTGGGCATGGCGTTGCATTGCAGCCCTTCCGTGCACTTCACACGTCCTCAGAAACTATGTGATGTTCCAGCAGTACAACGCGGCGTATCATTAGCCCAATTTGTCCAGAACTGTGCGTTTCAATGACTTTTGGCCACCCTGTTCACCAGATACGAACCCCGTCGGGCATTTATGGGACGTTGTGGGATNGTGCGTTTCAATGACTTTTGGCCACCCTGTTCACCAGATACGAACCCCGTCGGGCATTTATGGGACGTTGTGGGATAGCGGGTCAACATCTCTCCACAGGTGTTTCATCTACTTGTGGAACCGATGCCACAATTAGTTGCAGCAGTTCGCCGGTCTAAGGTAGGGCCCTACACGGTACTTGACCCGTACCCAACGACGTCTGGCATGTCAGTGTGGTTCCTAGATCACAGGGAGATGTTGTTACTACACAATAGCGTGTTACTTCGGTAGAACAATTTGAACCACATTTATATTGTTCCCGCGATAAACACAGATGTTGTAAACTAACGGAACCTTCTGAAGCTGGTCCTGACGTTTGGTAATTGCTACCCTGAAATCTGTTTACAGAACTGTTCTTTTGTCACTCCTCTGCTGATTTTCATTAGTGAAGCTTCTGAATTTGCCCAGGAAAGATTCAAGTCCGGAGAGAAACTCCCAACTATGCATCGTATCATTTCAATATCACCAGCCTGATATGTGGTAAATTTTCCATGCTGTGTATTGGTTTAAATATTACGTTGCAGTTCAGGAAGATTACTGAAAGTTTTTTTTTTGCATTTTAGGCCCGCAGTGATTAATTAAAATTTCCAAAAATTGAATTATATTTCTTTCTACTTGACTGTTATAACCTCAAGGGTATGACAAAAATCAACATACGGTTTAGGTAAGTAATTTATTTCATACTCTAGAAAACTAGTTTGACTAAATTTTAAAGCTACACGGTGTGTTAAAATTACTCTTCGTGGTGTCACTGAAATGTATAATTCAACAGTGTTTTAATTGTTAAAACTCATATTAAAAAACCAGAATTAGCCGTTTTCATTTTTCCGTTATACACATTAAGTATGTACTTAGGAAACTGAAAGCCAATTTCTGAAGTGAAAATTTCCTAAATGCTATTCGTAGAAATACATCACTCCAAAATATTTATCAGGATTTAAATATAATTTTTTTTCCCCGTTGAGTTTTGTTTACCGGTTGGCGTCCTAGGTAGGAAACAACTAAAATCTCTGCCCGCTGACGTCAACTGGAACTGCTTATTCCACTGTCGTATCCACCCTGACATTTATATACTGCAGGAATTGGCAGCGATCAAGAAATATAACTGCATGCGAACACGCAAAGGCAACCGCCATACTGTCAGTAAACATTTGTGTGGGGCATTGCACCCGTGTGAAAGACATAGAAATCTAAAAACGCTAGAGCCTTTAAATATTTTGGGCAAAGTAAATGTTGTAGGTTCTGAGACCTGTTTACTAGCAGCCTCAGTCATCTGTGTAATCGAGCCTCAGTCACTTGTGCGATGGCCAACATCTCGATGCGCAGCAAGTTTTAACATGTTTGAAAGAAATTCGATAGGCTTCACACGGGTAATTGAGCACTTTGGAAATCAACGTTTGAAATACAACACCGCCCCTACCAACATGTATGTACTGACTGGTAAGCGTCCAGTAAATTTGGTAACGAGGGAAGGAAAGTTGTTCCATGTCTTGATGTTGAAGTAATAGTGTTAGGTAATAATTTTTGTATGCTGAGATTATTTATTTTTATTTTTCTGTTTTTTTTTATGTGTGTTATTTATAACCCAGCAAATTTGTAAAGTATTATTTTTTATGACAGCTTCACAGATTCACTTGACCGACGTATGAGTAAATTTATAAGGCCCATGGCAATGTTCATTTTACGTGTGGTGTAAGAATACACAACGTGCTGACAATTAGATCTTAAGCAGTGCTCTCGAAATCACTCAGCTTTCCGTGGAGCTTTTTTTTATTTATGTAGAGGTCTCTATGTTGTTATTAAGAAGTTGCACCAGATGCTGAACTCGTTAATATGTATACGCCATGGCAGCCGTATTTAAACACGTTCGTTTAGGTGGTTGTCACAGTTAACCTGTTCGCATCACTATACCACTGCAACAGAATGCGAACGAAATGAAGAACATAACCTCAAATACAAGCTCCTGTAAACCAACTTCAAACACTCAGTTTTTTTTTCCTTCAATAAAACTGACTTACCTTTGTCTGTCATAGTACAAGTACATCGTTGTGTAACTTGGCATTTTATTTATTTCAATTCCAGCATATTTTTGTTTAACGGTTTATTTACTTATTGCCAGCCACTTTGAGATCAACACAGAAGAAAAATCGTTCTAATGAACTTTCAAAAGCAGTTTGGTTTTGATCAAGAAGTGACACTGATCGGAACAAATTGGGAGCCAACGCAACACTGTAGAGCGCTCNAAAGCAGTTTGGTTTTGATCAAGAAGTGACACTGATCGGAACAAATTGGGAGCCAACGCAACACTGTAGAGCGCTCAACACGTTTGAACTGAAGTAGTTCTGTGTTCTGTGCGTCAGCGGATTAATAAACTGAGCGCTTATCGCTGAAGGAACTTACCGTGCACGTCACTGTAGTCTGCTTTCAGTTGTATTCAATTCGTGACCGGCCCTTTCATGTCTTGAGGCGCGCGGACTTGTTTTTGAAATTTAAGCATTCTCTCACGCCTCGAAAGCNCGTGACCGGCCCTTTCATGTCTTGAGGCGCGCGGACTTGTTTTTGAAATTTAAGCATTCTCTCACGCCTCGAAAGTAAGATTCAAAAACCAGGTTAATTCCGTTATGCAGAATGTTCGGAAATTTAACGCTTAAGCTGCTGAGGGTGGTTCCTTATCAAAAATTAAGTCGAAAATATACAGGACACTTTGTACCCAAACTGATTATTAAAGGAGATATGAGAGTGTGAAAATTTGGTTTTGAATACGTGTTTTCGCTGAATGCCTTGTACTTTCTGCCAACGGTAGGGATGGCGGCGATGTACCCACAGTACGTCCCACACGGTTGAATGGGACACGCCCATTTGACGCGCTATGGAGCTTGTACTAGTGGAGGGCATGTCGTTGATGTGCTGACGTCACTTCCTCAAGCCTAAAAGTGAGCACAGACAGAGGACGGCCAGCATTACGCATGTGTCTCTGCAACACGGGAAGCATAAGTCACCTTTCTGCTGCGGACTTCGTAGGCGTTGTACAAAGCACTCGGCAAAAATACGATTGCAGAACTCAATTTGCATAGTCTCGTATCTCCTTTAATATTTCATTTAGTCATACTTTGTTCTGCATATTTTCAACTTTATTTTTCATAAAGAATTGCCTCCCGCAGTTTGGGGGTTTTATTTAATTTCCAAACATTTTGTATATGTAACCAATTTTTTAAAACAAATATATTTAATATGATCAAACATTGCTTGTTATTAAAAACTGGATCACTCACGTATGTTTTTTTTATATTATCAATGTATTTGATGTTACTGTGATTATTACACCTGCGGCTTACGGAAAATTTAACAAGCTGCTGCCCTTTGCAAAAATTAAACGGTTGGATGCTACTATTTAAATTAAATCGCAAAATCTTTCATTCCCTATGCACATGTGAATAATAACAATGATACTAGTATTAATTGGAATAGTAATAATAATGTGTGTGTGGGAAGGGGCCAACACGCACTGACTGATAGGGTGGAACCTACGGTGTGGATTATGAATCAATGACTGGAGTAGCGATGAGATGTACGTTAGTATAAAAGGGAAAACCCCAAGAAAACCCAATCAGCAAATGATAGCTTTTATAGGACTATCACTTTTATTCAGAATGGCGTTATTAATATTTCCTGAGTTATGTGCTATTCTCGTTGAACAATTAAACATATTTAAATCGTATTTGGATGGCTGAGTTGTCTACTGCGGAAATAGTTTAATAAATTACTCTATTCGTCCGTTTTTATAATAGTGCCATAAAAATGTTACTATTTAACAGAAAAT
>NQII01011683.1:11729-32157 GCA_002778355.1 Clitarchus hookeri
AATTGTAATGTGTTTTCCAGTTACTAGTATTATTCCTAAAGTAGTTCATAATGCTGTTGATGTAATATTCAACAATTTTTGTACCGAACTATTAAAGTTTTTGTTTCGTAATTAAAGGCTTTTCACACTTAAGTGGGCATTTTGAAATCAATCTTAGAAAGAAATCACTGCTCCTACCTGCATATATTTTAACAGGCAGAATGAGTACCATGTGCCCAGTAAAGTTGTTTAACGGTGGAGTGAAAATATATCCATGCCTTAACGTTGAATTAAAATTGTTAGGTAAACACGTGTGATAACTTTTATTTATTCCTATCGCTGTATGTTCTTTTTGACACATCTACGTATAAGAATTAGCAGATTTGTAAAACAATTACTTTCCTAATAATTTCACAGTCTCACTTGAGCGGCACGTCAATAAAGTGACGAGGTCCGTGGTAGTGTTAATTATACATCAGGCGGAAGAATATGCAACGTACATATAAGTAAATATTAAGCACGGCTTTCAAAAGTGCTCAGTTTACAGTGAGCAGACTTTATCATATCAGTAAGTATATTTCCCACAGTTGACTTTAGAATTGTCTATATACTGGTTAGTATTAGTCAATAATGTGTGTTACGTAGAGTATTTCATTTTTTTTTTACAACTTATTTGTTTGCTGTAAATTTTTGTACATCCTATTTTATAGGAGGCTTCGCTCATAGAGGCAAATCCATATAAGTAAATAAAAAATATAACAAATTTTACTACACTGTGCGCTTGATGTGTACACTTACGGTTAACTTTTAACAGTCAAGTACTGCAGACTTCAAGTGTATTGTAAACACAGTTATAAACTCATAATTTTGTATGTTTCACAACAATGTGCTGCTAAGATATTGCGAATATACGATGTTGCGAAATTGCATGTCAATACTTCGGAGGAGCATTAGTCACATCTGGAGGAAGAAGAAACATTATAACGAACATAGGTCCGTAAACGCTTCGTTTCTTTACTACAGCTTGTAAAACGTAGCGTTCAGTGTATGGCCCGCGGACTGGATCATGTTATTGAGGAATGCCATCGCAGCGTTCGTTTACATGGTACACGACGCTACGCTATAGAACGACCGAAACTGCAGAGAAAGTAGTTACACGTGTGAAAGCTTATCGTCGGCACACTACAGACTGAAGGAAGTGTTCAAAACTCCCTCCGTCAGAACGAACTCGTGCATCAATCAGCCGCTGCATGGACTCTCGGATGCGTTGACGAATCCCCGGAGAATTCCGTATTGTTCCGCAGCCCGCCACACCCCGGTTACGACGGGGTTTCCACGTCGTCCACTGGGGTTGCGTAAACAAGTGCCGTTAAACGTCCCCACAAATAAGAGCAGTGGATTAAAATCAGGGCCTATCGGGGGCCGAGGCATTGGGCCACCTGGTATGGAGCTGTCAATTATAGCTGCGATGGAATTCCACAGTAACATGATCCAGCCCGCAGGCCGTACACTGTACGTTACTTGTTACGAGCTGTAGTAAAGAAATGAAGCGTTTACGGACATATGTTCATGTAATATTTTTTCTTACTCGAAATGTGTACTTACCCGAAGTATCGACATGCAAACTTTGCAAAGAACTTTTATATTAGTTGTAGATATCCACGGAAATTTTTTCGCAACAAGTTTTTAAAGATTTGCTTGTAAAACGCACAAAAAATATTCGCTGTGTAGTTAATGGTGGGGTTACATGAGAACTCTGATCACTTTTTCATGTGATCTAAAGCAGCAATGAGAGTAACAGAAAAACTTCGTCATAATACAGACTAGTATGTGTTTTATGCTTCGTATTGTTTATTACGGAACCATTTGCACAAAAACTCGGGTGCTCAGTGTTTTAAAACGAACAAATCTGGGACTTCATAAATGATGAGATATCTGATTCGACTGCGTACTTTGTTTCCTTTGGTACCAACTTTTGATATCAATGATTTGTTACGCTCTCAAGCCTTCAGTTTTAAACGTGTTTTAATGTAAAATCACAACTTCTGAACTACTCAATTACTTTATAGGATTACTTGATCGTTAGGTTCTATTGTCTTGTATTCTCGACACAATATTTCAGTATTGTTATTCGCGAGCAAAGCATCATAGTTACTTCATTAAGCTCTTCCATCGTGAATATCAGTCCACGTAAGCAATGTCCAATTGGTGAATATTATTTAATCTGTTAGGTTCAAACCCCCGAGAAAATTTACGTGCGCTTTTTATTATTAATTATTTAAGTTCGTGAAACATTAAAAGGAGTAAGCTAAACGTGGGACTTTTAAGAGGCCTGATCAATGCTGCCTACCTTTAGCACAACCCAGTTAAAGTAAAGTTCCACAACGCCGGTTCCCTCACTGTTATTGCGGAATTTATGTTAGCGTTTGCATGGGCTAGCTATTGTTTGGGTGGGAGTTGTGTTTTATGATTGCGCGATAATATATATAATTTTTTCTTATAAAAATATACAGTGGAGCCAAATCAATTACAACCAGTAAAAATTACTCCACTTAAAATAGGTTGCAGCTAACTGATTTTTACGATGGCTAAAATTTCACTGATTCAAAGTTCGCTTCGTGGCGTTGGAAAACAGTGGATACCTATGAACTGATAAGGTTTAAGCTTTGCAAAGTTTTTTAAATGCACAATACACATTATTATTATAGCATTAGGTATGTTAACGCGGCGAATTATTGGCACTGTATTTGTTTTTTTGTGGTGTTAAGTGAACGAAAAGAGTGACGCGTATAGTGATCGCCCTGCGAATGCCAGATTCACTGTATGATATGGCCAAGTTAAGTTACACTCTGACTGACATACAAAATTATTTATGGACTATAAAATAAATTATTTAATTAATATCGGTAAAAATAACTTTCATGTAATNACTGACATACAAAATTATTTATGGACTATAAAATAAATTATTTAATTAATATCGGTAAAAATAACTTTCATGTAATTTATTGTGTAAAAAAATAACCCAAATCTTCTTATCAAACACGATTGAACTAGAAAAACTTAAAGCACGTATTCTGTCATATTTTTTAATGTGATGATCACACTGACTCCCCCTTCATTCGACTGACTGGCCCAATCTGTGATAGACTCGGAACTGCTTCTCAGTGACTTATTTTCGTATTTCGNCCCCCTTCATTCGACTGACTGGCCCAATCTGTGATAGACTCGGAACTGCTTCTCAGTGACTTATTTTCGTATTTCAAATGTACATGAGCCTTTCAACTGTCGGTATGATTAAATTTTGTTTACCAAGTGAAATTGAGAGATTTGGGTGGCTCTTAACGTCAAGGTCTTGAAAGTCGATGGGGGTGAAGCGAGATGAGTATAAAGCAGCGTCGAAATGCCAAGACGGGGGAAAACGGGAGATCCCCGAGAGTAATCCTCTGACCAGCGGCATCGTGCGGCGCGAATCCCACGTGCAAAAATCAGGGAGCGATCCCACGAGGAATCAAACCCGATTCGCCTAGGTGGGAGGCTATTAGTTTTACCACTGCACCACCCCAGTCTCTTTTGTTTATCGAGGATGTCTTTAGTGTGCACGGATACATGAGGGCGTATGTGGGCTTGTGTGTTATTTTTAGCGGCGTCTTCGTGACCACGGGAGATAAATTCCATGGATGGTTGAAGATCTGCACTCGGGTAGTGCAGCCCGGGAGAAGGAAATGAATGAAAAGAAAGTTGAAGAAGCGCCACCACCGAAAAGGGGGAGTTCCCGAGTCGAGTGAGTGCGAGGGACTGGTTGGCTGGTGAGTTGGGGAGGGGGTGTAAGGCCCCCAGGGGGAGGGGGACGTAGTGAAGTCTTGCGAAGTTGCTCACGCGGTATTTTGATACTCGATCATTCTTCCACAACTTGCATCTCGAGTTCCTTGCGATCAGGTTTAAGGTACCGACGGCAGTTGTGCTCCGCGGTGGAAGTGGACTCCAACCCCCCTTCTTTTTTTTTAAGAAAGTTCCCCACCTTTGCTCCTTTTCTCCACCCTCGCTACAGTTCCCCAGTTTTCTTTCCACACTCCACCGTCATGTTCCTTCTTGCCCTTTGTCGCTCCGCTGACTTGTCTGGCAAAAGTTAACTTCTGTTGGGCGTTAAATTTCAAGGAGTCTTGTCAATCTGATTTCACTGCTCTCGCAAATTTTACTCGAGCACGACATGGATATCAGTGTATAAGAGTGAAGTATCAGCTTACTGAATTATAAGTTTCTAGTTCTTTAACGTGTCACTGGATATGCTGATTTAATTAGCTAGTAGAAAAAAAATGCGTTTCAAACCGCAAAGTATAATAACACGAATTTTGCCAAAGGATGAGTTTTTTTTAAGGCTTCTGCAGACTTGCGACAAACTAAAATAATATTGCAGGTGACCTGCGATTTATTGGTTAAGTTAGTATAAGTTTAAGAAAGTTGCACTAATTTCTGTCCCCAGAAAATATGTCAAAGTTACAAACAGCTTACTATACTCGAAGAGGANTTTAAGAAAGTTGCACTAATTTCTGTCCCCAGAAAATATGTCAAAGTTACAAACAGCTTACTATACTCGAAGAGGAAGGGTTGCGATACCAAAGTTGGCAATATGTTACCTGTTTTAGTTAAATGCGCAAAATACACTTTTTATATTTGGTTATTCATCGGATATTAATGTAAACTGATTCTCCGTATCTCGGACTTAACGACCTTCCGTCACAACTTGCAGTACGAAATCTTAAGTAAATTGTATCGTCTCGGTCCAGATGGGCGCGGTAATATGATGCTGGTAATGGGAAAGTCCAGGCCGGCGCCAGTGAAGCTGCTCTCTATTTCTCGACTGGAACGTGGAGCTGGTGTTATGGTGGTGAGTTTGTTGAGCTTTGTTAAGTCGGTCTACAATAACACAGGCTGTTCAAAGTAAAGTGAGCACTTTCAAAGCCCTCTCGTTTGGAATAATAGTCAATAATTGTATTTATTTTAGCCTTAAACGTTAGCTTCCGAAGACCGTGGAATATACAAACTGTGCTTATTACTTACCTAGAAATGTTTTCTTAAAAAGGTGGTTAATAGGTAATAAATGGCTGAAAGAAAAAAGTAAATAGGGCCTCAAAAGTGCTCATATTACCGCGAAAAGCCCATATAACACGTCACTATATGTTTTTATTTATTTCTGATCGTTTAAAATAAAAAGCTATAGTTCTCTATTGGCCGTCATTTTTTAGGTGATTCGAGAACCCTTCNTTATTTCTGATCGTTTAAAATAAAAAGCTATAGTTCTCTATTGGCCGTCATTTTTTAGGTGATTCGAGAACCCTTGATATTATTCCATCTTTAGAAAGCAATTAAGCTGTGTTTCACGTCGCTGTTGCTACATAGATTGCAAATTTAATTTTAATAGATCGCTTGGGAGGATGCCTTCTTTGTTGAAGAGAACTTTCCTACTAAATGTCCACAGTTCTCGCAAGTAATGGCTGGCGTGGGAGTCAAATCCACTATCTCTTCATACAGTTAAGAAGACAGATACTCGGAAATTTTTCCGTGGGTTACTGTTAAGGTCATTCAAGTAAGGGATATGTAAATGTTGACTACAGTTTACTTGGTCAACATACGAGAAGAGACAAAATCGTATTAGGGTACTAATTTAATTGAAATTATTAATGAAAAAGATTAAGTTTACAGCGGAAAGCCTGCTCAAAACCCTAGACAACGTCAGGGTGAAATTGGTGGCACACACACACGGCCATTAGATAGGATTATTCGATTGTTTTGCTGTGGTTTTCCACTGCCTTCCGCATAATCAACGTGAGATATATTCACCAACTACTTTAAAGCACAAGGATTCTGTCAGGAATCAAAACCCGGAGACCCCTAGTAAGGGACGATGACACTAATCCATCCATGGAAGAGAAAATGTAGTAACATTCGCAAATTTAGTGTTATGGTAAAAAATTATATTTTTATTTATGCAGTTGTCAACATTTTATGCATAATGCAACTTTTATAATATGTAATTCTTGCAACATTTATTAAACTTACAAATTAATCCGCAATGAGGGCGATGCTCAAAATGCCCGTACGATCACGAAAATCTTACTGTTGTTACCCAGAAACGCGATCCGTAAAGACGACAAATGAAACTAAGTTCTATAAACGTGAAGTATGGAATATTTTCGTGTTCGTAATCGATTTTCGGCGACGAAAATTTCCTAGTTCTTACGAAGTTTCCTTATCAGTTGTAACCAGAAAGCAGGCATTCCGGCTTCCGATAAGGAGCCCACGCAACCCTAAACACGCACCTTCAAACAAAACAAGAAGTACAAACGACAATTAACTTAAGCAACAGTTCAAACACTTTGATACTACCAATTACTCAAAAGTCACGTGTCGTTCCTAACACATCAACAGTTTATTTATATCATTTCCTTATGTGCAAACATCTTAAGTGATTGTTTGCAGTGGTGGGCTGAAATATTTCTGGTCTGAGTTCGTGACATACCTTGAACTTTTGTTTATGTATTCCCACTTCGTAAACCGCACGCAATACACGAAGACTAACTGGTGAGTTTCGGGTTGGTTACGAGAATACTCATAAACTTGTGTGAAATTCACGAAAGTCCGTTCGTAAAGGTAATCGGAGTATTCGTACGTTTTTAAGTATGTCTTAATATTTTACCAGTAATTTTCTCTAATTTTTCAGAATGTATTTAATGGTGAAAATAGGGTTTAATGTTGAATTACTTGTTCATAAAATTCTTATATTTCAAAGAGTGTTTATATCAAAGAAATATCAGCTGTGTACTGGAGTATCTAATATGATTGCATTATGTTAGTTACCTAATACATACAGTGACCTGCCATGCTCCAGCATACTTCAATTTGCAGTCACATTAACCGAACGCAATGGAAGTTGCTTTTACGGAAGTTGCTTTTCCCTTAATGGTTTTCCAAGAGGTTTTCCAAGTGGTTTTCCCAAGAGGTTTTATTCCAAGTTTTTTTTCTAAGCGGGTTTTTTCCCTTATATTAAGATAAGTATTTATTCTTAGTGGTTACGAGCAAATGCCGATTAAGCTGGTTTATATGTGCCTTCCTCTGGTACTCGCAATATTACGTCAATGCTTAGCTCTGGTTTTAACACTTAAAAAGACAAGTTATCTGGTATGATTATATTCTTTGTCGTCGTCCGAATATCAGTGAACACTAACCAGATTGTAACTTCCGCGAGGGTTGTAGAAGAGGGCGCATATATTACACTGGAAATATAACCATTCAAGGCCACAGTCTACTGAATGTTGCTGTTATCTGCCACGAGGGTTGTACAAGAGGGTGCATGGATTACACTGGAAATACAACCATTCAATACCACAGTCTACTGAAAGTTGCTGTTGTCTGCCGCGAGGGTTGTAGAAGATGGGTGCACAGATTGCACTGGAATTACAACCATTCAATACCACAGTCTTGAATGAAAGTTGCTGTTGTCCGGAGTAAGAAATATCTGGTATTTTCCCTGGCAATGGATAGATATAACGACACGAAAGTGTACCAGAAATTACCACTTGATCGCACTGTGATAAATCACTAAACGACATCACCTTGCACCCTAACATCATTAAGATCTGTTGCTGGCACTACGTCCACGAAATGTGGATTCTGAATGCAAAATTCCAGAAAGGGAAAGCAAATATAGCTTTATTCGTTACCGAGCCACATAGGAACGTAATGAGTTTTCGTATACGGAGCCATACTGTGGGAATTCACGAAAGTTGGTTTGACGTCTCACATCGTGAGTGACACGCTTTGAGTGATCAGAAGTTTTAAAACCTTCTGCAAGCAGTTACCAGGAAGTTAACGTATATACGTCGGTCTTGAAATGAAGACACCGGTGGTTTTTTTAAACAGAAAGAACTGCTTGGCTCCACTTGGTGAACAGTGAGTAGAAGCCCGTTAAAAGAAACGTTCCCAGCATTAAGGATGATATGAGAACTCACACAGTATCATCTCTGATCAGGCAACATAATGCTGCTACTGTGAATTTAATGTAAGACTTGCTTCCAGCGTTGTTTATTTTTTGTTATTTTGAAGTTCTCTCGAGTTAACTGGAAAATTCATTTTTTCTTCAATATTAAATATAACTTTTGTACTGAACATTATTTCCCAGAATGTAACATAATAAGTAAGATTAATAATACTAAAACATTGAAAGTCCTTCAGTATTAAGCCGTTCAGTATTAAAATAACACAGCTTTATAGCATCACCCAGTTTAATAAACACATTTAAACCCACCTTAATTTACGGTTTCAGGTGTTGCAAACCAAACATTTTATATGCGTGATGACTAGAGACCTGAAAAATTCGCGAGTTCAATGACCTGTAGGCTAGACTCTACAGTCTTATGTACAAATATGCCAATATCAACAGCGCTTTGGTTGTCTGCTGTCAAAAATGGAAGGCGATGTTTGGGCCAACGCTCCTCAGGAGGTGTGAAGGTGTGGACCAATGGCTGAAGTTTTATTTGCACACGTGTTTTCAATTCTAGCCTGTCCCGAAATGAATCCGCGAATTTCTCTGGTCTCTGCACATGAGTGATCCAATAATAATTAAGTTTCCCTAATACTGACCGTCCATGGGCTGCGAGTAGACAGCTAAGGCGCGTAAAAATTCAAATGATCCAATCACGGAAGTGGTTTTAAACTGAAGTTTTTTTGGAACTTAACTTGTCCTGGAATATTTTCGCGAGAAAAAAGGCGCCCCTGACTGTAAGCCACATGTTCGGCTGCAGTAATATGGAACAATTTTGGCATAGATCAGCAAGACGGTTTGCGAA
Organism: Clitarchus hookeri; assembly: GCA_002778355.1. Taxonomy (NCBI): domain Eukaryota; kingdom Metazoa; phylum Arthropoda; class Insecta; order Phasmatodea; family Phasmatidae; genus Clitarchus; species Clitarchus hookeri. Next base: position 20,555 of record NQII01011683.1, read on the forward strand.
TAATTTACCCACATGTAAGAACATCATTGAACTTGGCAATGTGCAGTACAGGCCAAAAATTACCTACTCGTGAGTAATGTACACATCTTTATACACCGGGCCTGAATGCGTTGGAAATCCATTATTTAAGATTAAAATAAGTTATATTAATTAACATTAGCACGTGTAACAATCCAAACGAGAAATTGTTTGCTACAAGTCATTGAAATAATTTGATAATTTTAATTTAAACAACTAAAAACACTTTAGTTATTTATTTATTTTTCTTGAAATTCAGGTTTATTGGAAACTTAAAACGTTTTTTCTTTTCTGTTTATATTTTTCTTTTGATAACATGCATTTAAATAATACATTTTAATAGCCATATGCATATTTCGTTTTACAACGTTTCCTCGTTAGCTCTTGGAATATTCAGGAATACATATTTAACGTAAACAACGCCGTATCGAGAAAAATGAACTTCTAAGAGAAATGAAAACTTACGTGGAGGGCTTTAGAGAAATTAAATATACGTGTGCTGAATTATCTGACAATGTTTTATAATGATATTTCGTGTGCGTTTGAAGAAAACCTGTGAATAAAGTAAGGAAACAACAAAGTGAACTGTTTTAAATTCCGCGATTTTTCGAAAACACGTTAACTTTTCTGTTTTAGGACACGAAATAAAGACCAATTATCAATATATTCTAAAGCGATTATAAGGTAATCATAAACTAAATACCGTGAAAACGAAAAAAAAATGTAGCTGAAAGAATGATATTTCTTCATCTTTAAAATCTAATGTTATCAGCGGATAAATCTTGCAGCCGTATAAAAGAATTATCTGTAATAATTTAACCCTTTCGGGCCCATTGTAGCCAACTCTGAACGTGTTGCACAGGAAGGTAACATTTGACCGGCACTGTACGAAGCTCAGTGACCAATGACGTTCCAGTAACTGATTCGTAAATCGTGTTATCGTGACTCGTCAACATCACTAATTACTGAACACAACGTTTACAGCATTTTGGTAGTGATAAATGAACAAGTTCTTAGCTAACTTATGTACAGCACGCATCAAAAATGTATTTTACTTGCAAGACCAGAAACCATAAATTAACGTGGGAATGAGATGGGTACGGTGTACAGTAAACGGACTTGTATGAGGTGACGTAGCCACCAAGATTTACGCAGCTGTACAGGACGAATCTTATATTTTTTTTTTAAAAGGAAGCGGTGAGATAGAAGCAGAGAGTTCGAGGCAAAGACGAGCGAACAGAGGGTTTGCACGTATGTCCTCTAAATGCACGTTGGCCCTCCCCACCTTAATATTCGCTTCACGCCACTGGCTGGCCACCACGTGCGGGCCCGGCTCAACCCTTTCGGCCGGGAAATTAAATTCCGAGGGCGAAAAACAGAAGACTGGAGAGCCGGAATGCTAATTTATCGGCAAAATAATTTTTTTTTCACTGGCCATATGCGTCAAAGGGTAGGGCAGTTTTAATTCATCCAGATGCGTGACCAGAACTGTCCCCACGCCAGCTGTTGCAAGACTTGTGATTTTTAAAAACAAAAGTGCCACAAACTTTCCCGTTTGCAGAAATTACTTCCCTGTCCTTGCGTTTTTTTTGCAGTCGTGATTTAAAAAGGCTTATTTTGAAGGCTAGTTTCAAAGATCAGTTATCACTGATTGCGTGGGTGAAGAAATTTGGGAAGCTCTTACGATCGGGGTCTTGAAAGCCGATGAGGGTGAAGCGAGATGAGTATGCAGCAACGCCGGAATGCAAGGGCGGGAGAAGCGGGAGATCCCCGAGAAAACCCGCTGACCAGCGGCATCGTCCGGCATGATTCCCCACGCCCGAAAATCTGGGAAGCAACCCCGCCGGAAATCGAACCCGGTTCGCCTAGGAGGGAGGTAAGTAGTCTGACCACTACACCACCGCGGCCCCTATCTTCAAAGAACGATGGTATCGAAGCAACTCCGGTAAACTCGGACGTCGTAAAATAATGTTGGTAGCATTCAAACGGTTAATAATTTATATTTAAATTTAATAAAATAAATAAATTAAAATGAGGTCTGCTAAAATATATAAGAGTACAGTCACCTTTTTTTAATCCTAAATGGCGGACAACTCGGCAGATTGCTAAGTTGGCCAAATCACTTTATCTACTTATCACTTTATATACATGGTCGTAATATTCCTACGAAGAGACAAATTTTGGTTAATTTGCATGCACCCTACTATTAGAGACACGGTATGCATTTGAAAAAAACACTATAAATACAGTATGCTTAGGCGTTTTCAAGCTACAACATAACAGGACAGGATTAAACGAGTAAAAAATATTATTTTCCTGACATTTTTGGGTTTTTTTTTTAAGAAGTACATAAGCATATAGTTGAAAAATATATTTCACCCGGGCTTTCATGTTTAAATATAAATTTCCAACGTAGTTTTCAAAAGTTATTTGAGGAATAACAAATTCCATTATTGTCATTTAGAATATTGTTTGTTTTCATTGTGATATAAAAGCATCCTAATTAATACTCTTTTCGGTCTTGTATTCTCTTCAATTCATAAAACCTTATTTCTCACCAATTTTCTTCAATCGTTATCCAATTCAGTGATACCCTAGAGTTTGCAAATGCCTAACACGACAAAGTTCTTAATATCGGAATTAAGTTCTAAAGGTATGTAATTTCTGTTTTGCTCACAAGGCTTTCTGACTAAGACAGGTGAAATACTGTTTACCTACAAAATTTATTTCCACAGGCCTTGAAATTCGGCGGATAAATTTTGTTCCACGCTAGACATCCATAACGCCTACGTTCGTGTTGCTCTGTCACCGGACTTCAGTTTATTTGACCCGAGTTGAAATTCTCTGAATCAACAAATCTACTGTCGGAGCGATCGTTGTCCGTGCAAATAAACACGATGGAAAAAAAATTAATGTTCTTAGTGCGATAGTGGCCAACAAGAAAACTCACATAACTGTGGAATTTTATTTTCCCGGCGAATCAATACGTAAAAAAAATCCAAGCGTGTATATATTTCTGGTCTTCATGTGATTTAAATTTTTGAACCTTCCTTTCGATTTGTATTTGCCGAGTTCCTTAAGGGACACGTCTAACCGGCGCTTGAACTGTGTTGCAGGGTGTTTCAAATACAGTTTTTTTCCCGCCAAATTATTAAAGCTGTGTCCAATGTGCTGACCTACGAAAAGAACACACACTTCAGAAGAGCGCTGTTGAGTGCTTTCAATACGTAGCGCACAGTTGAAACGCCACTTCAGGGATGGATAGAAACGGCTTATTCAAAGCGCTGCATCTCAAAATAAACGCGACATAGACATACGAAATCACTCAAGGGTCCTGAATTGAACCATCCTAAAGACGTTCCACCAATAAAATAATAGTGTCACCGCTGAAAGTCTCGTAGATAGGGGCAGCGATATTTCGCGAAAAGATTTCGAGACAAGATACAGTTCGAAGCAGTGTAGGGTCGTCCAGCTTCTTTGATTGGCTGAAAAATTGTTCTGGCCCGTGTTAACCGTTTGCGCACGAATCACGAAGGTTCAGTGTCGGAGTTACTTGTGTCCTGAGTGGCTTAGTCAAAGACGGACACGGCACCAGCAGCCAATGGAGGTATAACAACAGCTGAGATNAAGGTTCAGTGTCGGAGTTACTTGTGTCCTGAGTGGCTTGGCCAAAGACGGACACGGCACCAGCAGCCAATGGAGGTAGAACAAAAGCTGAGATGTGTATATGGTATTGAAGTCCGCTGTGTGCTCCGATTTTTACGCGAAAAGTCAGTGGCGCTACTCATAGGTACAGGCAGCACGACGAGAACGCTGCACGCCAGTTCAGAGCCCTGCGCTTAGCGGCGATGGGGCGCTTAATGCGCGAGACAATGTCGTCCTTACCACTCCCGCGCTTCTCAGCATCAAAAGCGGGAAGTGGACTCAGGTAGGCGGGAGCCATAACGTAGAAGATGAGTACCTTCTAACGGAGCACTGAACCTGACTGTACGACATGCAGACCTCATTAAAATATAGTACACACACTGCAAAAAAAAAAAACGATTTATGTGGCATATGAAATAAGAATGCATGCACTTCCTGGCACTGAAAACTATTTTGCTACTATTTATTTATTAAAATATTTTAAATCAATAATATAAATCTAACTTGAACAAAAAATAAGGGTATTTCCATCTGAATGCGTTATACTGCTCATTTTGCAAGAAGCATTCATCAAGAAAAACCATAAAAACAACAAACGCAATTGCATTCAATAATTTAAACATGCAATAATATTTATATATATTTTTGGTAATTGATTTAATGTAGATAATTCATTTACAAAAGATATTTCGCTCGTGACTTAAATAGATGTGATTTAAATAAATGCCAAAATAATTGTAAACTTTATTACTAACTTTATACACTATAAAACCAGAGTTATTATTAGGGTGGTTTTTCCCGATGAAGATTTATCTATAAAATATGCTTTCTAAATAAACCAAAATTGAAATACGCTCAAATTTTTTTTGTATAAATAGACTCTTCTTGGTAGAATTTTTAAAAGCATTTAAATAAGCAAATTATATCAGCAAAATATTTTACAACGTTAGAAAATATATGCATTATGTTTCATGCCCGATATAAATCCAACTTTTCTGATAGCTTTGGTATTGCGTGTACTGCTTTTCGAAATGAGTTCTGCGTGTTTTGCAAATTGCTGCGGAGCTCTATTGAAAGTCACTCTACTTCTTTCTTAAAATGTATCCCGTAATTTTCACGCAGTAGCGAGATCGTAAACTTGACGGATGTCAACCCGCACACACCCACAGTCGACAATTGTCTACATGTTGCAAAAGAAGGTCGTATTTTGACAGGTACTTACCACTGTGAAACTCAGTGCCCAACGACCATCCCTGCATGTAAGTGATTCGTAAACCGTGCTAATGCCCTGCGTTATAACTGATCCGTTCAACTGATCGCAGAACACAAAGCCTNAACCGTGCTAATGCCCTGCGTTATAACTGATCCGTTCAACTGATCGCAGAACACAAAGCCTAGAGTTTACTGGTCATGAGAAGGAAACAACGTCTTTACTAGCTATAAGTCAATGTGGGGATGAAAGGTTTTTAATTACTTGCAAGTCTCAGTTCCATCTTTTCCATAACAGCACGTGGGGCACGATCCCAGGACCTCCGGCCTGATGGGGGCCTCGAAATGCTGTCGTCGTCGTTTAACTTGCACGTTACATGTTTGTAGTCATCATGACAGCAGGTTGTGGTAGCGTGCTGCAGTATATTTACGTCAACTTACCGTCAACTTGGTTATCAAGGCGAAACTANAACCGTGCTAATGCCCTGCGTTATAACTGATCCGTTCAACTGATCGCAGAACACAAAGCCTAGAGTTTACTGGTCGTGAGAAGGAAACAACGTCTTTACTAGCTATATGTCAATGTGGGGATGAAAGGTTTTTAATTACTTGCAAGTCTCAGTTCCATCATTTCCATAACAGCACGTGGGGCACGATCCCAGGACCTCCGGCCTGATGGGGGCCTCGAAATGCCGTCGTCGTCGTTTAACTTGCACGTTACATGTTTGTAGTCATCTTGACAGCAGGTTGTGGTAGCGTGCTGCAGTATATTTACGTCAACTTACCGTCAACTTGGTTATCAAGGCGAAACTANTGACAGCAGGTTGTGGTAGCGTGCTGCAGTATATTTACGTCAACTTACCGTCAACTTGGTTATCAAGGCGAAACTACGCCATCTGGTGGTCACCTACATTAGCGCTGCCTATGGTGGGTGTTTATAATTAGAAGAAACTTTCCCGAATGTGGGAGTTATTCAAGAATATTAATTTGCCTAATGGTCACCAATTGTAGTGGATAGCTATCATTCCCACTGCTAAAAAGAACAATAAATGAATTACTAACAAATATGTTACAAGAACGACTTACTAATTTGCCAATCATGTGCATAGAAAGTGATGTCCTTCAAAAATTGGACTTTGAGGACATAATAGAAGATTTTGCACAACAGAAATCTTGAAAGAAACCTTTTAACATCAACGTAAGTCAAATTCCCAAAACANCATAATAGAAGATTTTGCACAACAGAAATCTTGAAAGAAACCTTTTAACATCAACGTAAGTCAAATTCCCAAAACAATAATCACTTCAATTATATTTGATTTTTATAAAGCTAACCATAGTAATCAAAACAGTCACTGACTAAACAAAAGTGTATTGTAACGTTTTCATTCACGTTTTTTTTTTTTTTTTTTTGTTTTTTTTTTTCTAAAAGGGCCCCGAACTCTATGTGCCCAAGGGCGCCTGCATGGCCTAAGATGGCCCTAGGAAGTCAGCAGGCTTAACCAAGGGCTGAGAGNACTCTATGTGCCCAAGGGCGCCTGCATGGCCTAAGATGGCCCTAGGAAGTCAGCAGGCTTAACCAAGGGCTGAGAGTTTTACTTTCCTCGACTAGTCCATCTCGAATTTCTCTCCAGCGCCGATAAAGCAAACCACGCACTCTCATTCTCTGCGCTAATGCAGCCGGAATGTGATGGCCAGAGGAGTATCAGGGGCTCTCATCATAGAGGGAGGGGGGTCTGACTGGCGTGGGAAAACAGCGCAAATAAAGAGCCGCGAGAGCGCACCACGTGGTCGGAAAGAGAGGAAGGGAGAGGAACCGGATCTCTACGAGGGGTCGGATCCATGACGGTAGCAAACGGATATTGATGCGTCAGATACGAGCAGCGAGTGGCATTAAATTGATTTAAGAATGGAAAGNCATGACGGTAGCAAACGGATATTGATGCGTCAGATACGAGCAGCGAGTGGCATTAAATTGATTTAAGAATGGAAAAGGTCGGGAGGAGGAGAGGTAGCAAAAAGCGATGATAAATGTGCTTTTCAAACGGTGATGCTTTACCTCAAAATTTTATTTTTTTTACTTCTCCTCTCGAGAGCGGTGGAGAATGAACCAAGGTGGGGTGGAGGTGGTGGNTACTAGGCGGACCAGACCGCCGACCCTCTATAAGCGAGCATCAATCAACCCTTCGAAACTGGCACCTGAGGTGAGCCGGCACGCTTGCTTTCCAAGGCAGCTGCCAGCGACTCTACAGACATAGAGGGTCAGTCCTCCAGGTTAATACCCACCTCCAGATCTCCTTCAAGCAGAAGGTTCAACCACTACCACCCAGAATCCGACCCGCGATCAGCACGGCCGAAGCAGGGGCTTCACACTGATCCCCTGGTTACCCACAATGTTTGACCATGTACACTGAGTTTCCACCCGGGAGAAGCCCAACTCCTCCAGGACGCCAGCAGTCCCTTCAGGCGGAGTTTAGCCACCCCGAGATCCACCCGACTTGCCAGGCCGAGCCTCAGTTGGGGGAAGTGCAATCGGATCGCGGGTCATCACCGCAGGCGAATAACATACACAGCTCCGGAAGGCTGCACATGACCTCGCCGTTGCTAATCACCAGTGTACTGGCGGGGCCGCCACTAGCCCACTATCGTCCTGACTCCGTTAACCACGGCGCGGCCACCGTGTTACCAGCCCAGACCACGAGGAGGTGGAGATGGACTTGAGCAGCGCTAGGCTATATATTCACATCGCTTCCACATTTCAGGTTTCGAGTTGACGGCCCACACAGCAGAAGAAGCAGTCCCAATGAAGAGAAGACCCCACCGGAACTCGTCAGAAGAGGATGCCCCGTGCCGCCGGCCACCACGGGGACCCACTCCGGGGGCGACGGGGGAGACAACACATCACCCCATTCGCTATCTCACATACGCCGGTTACCACTGCTAGGGCCTTAGCAGATGGATGGCCAGACAAGGATTGTCATTCATGTGTCACGACTACCCAACCAGGCACAGCGGAGGAAGAGTATGTCTCCTCTTAGGTCAGACGACTCCGTCCCCCACGCCTTACACCCATGACAGGTTGGTCACCAGACCACAGCCCAGCTCAAACCCAGCCCCTCAGGGCCTGGTAAGTATACAGAGTGGAGTGGAGAGATTTGAGCAGCCCTTAACATAGCGGTCTTGACAGCCGATGAGGGTAAAGTGAGTAGAGTATGGAGCAACGCCGGAATGCAAGCACGGGGGGAAACGGGATATCCCCGAGGAAACCCGATCACCACTGGCATCACTCGGCACGGTTCCCACATGCAAAAATCCCGAGTGACCCCGCACCGGGAATCGAGCCCGGTTCGCATACGTGGGAGGCGAGTAGTCTGACCACTACACCACCGCGGCCCCACACGAAGGGGCGTGGTGGTCCCTTTGATGTAAGCGAACTCGGTCGCTCAATGGCCCGTGAAGCTGTGGGAACGGGCATTGGGTCTGGCTACTGCACCTTGTGAAATATTCTTTATCGGACAGGCTGCCGTCTGCCAAGTTAAGTTTCTAGTAGCTGATTAATGGAGANTGCACCTTGTGAAATATTCTTTATCGGACAGGCTGCCGTCTGCCAAGTTAAGTTTCTAGTAGCTGATTAATGGAGGACATTCCGCCATATTGCTGGCCAGTGTAGCGATTTTTCTGGCTTGTATGGCAGTAATTTACCTTTTCACCTCTGTACTTTTAAGTGCTTTGTGACCATACACTATTTTACAAAAATTGGATGTTTTAAAAAATGTCATTAATTAAAATATATCATCTGCCCAACGAATCAACAAGGGCTATAGAATGAAGCAATGTTTAACATATTTCTGTAAACAGAATTAAAGTTGTTTGCTCAAATTGGACGTTCGCTTTGTTTTTCGTTTATTTCAATATTGGGGGTGAACTTCGACAATTCGCAGACGAGCAACTCTAGTGGTATTCATTTCTCGAGGCATTTCTCCCTTGCTCGTTCTCCCGTCTCCTTGCTTCCCCTCCTTCCAGAACCCTCCATGCGCATGCGTCGTTCTCTCGTCAGGCCAGCGATTGTAGGAAGTGTGTGTGACTCGGTCACTTCACCGTCACCAGGCCCTCGCAACTCGAATAAGAAATCCGAAACCTTACCGAAGATACCCGAAGTCTGCCAGAAGTCGAGGGTCTACGGTCTTACAACTTCGGCATTTAAACAAATTATTACATTTTTAAACTTATTTTACACTATATTCACGTAGCATAAATATACAATAAACAATCATGTAACTTAACTCTTTACATATTGCATAAACTCATGATTGATTTGCGTATTTTCATTTTGATGGTGNTAAACAATCATGTAACTTAACTCTTTACATATTGCATAAACTCATGATTGATTTGCGTATTTTCATTTTGATGGTGGTAGCGCATACTGCTTTGTGTAAGCGCCGTTTACCTCTGTTTAATCGTGTCACGTGTATTTTCATGAATATACACATTCAACGGGTTGTAATTTAGTGTTTCACCTTCACGGTCACAGTTTATGTTCGCTCGAATGTATTTGTGATATTAAATAAGTGTGGATAAGAGAAGCATCAAAAAAATTGCCCAGAAAACACAGACAACAACAATATAAAAAAAATCACAGCTGGCTAGATANATAAGAGAAGCATCAAAAAAATTGCCCAGAAAACACAGACAACAACAATATAAAAAAAATCACAGCTGGCTAGATTTCTACAATGCCACCAACATAACAAAGTGATAATGTGTCCTTTACTCTGTGTTCTAAAGTTGGCAGTACCGTAGAACCTACTCCGGGTTGCTTCGGTGAACAAATGAATCGGATAAGGATCTCTCGTTATAGCCTCGAGTCACAACACACTACTTGTATGCTTCCTAGCCGTCAGCATCATAATAGGCATGTAGTTTATTTTCTCTGCTCTAGTTTCCTGTGGTGTGTGTGCCTTCATCTCAGGGCATCGTAGATAGGGTTTTATAGTATTGTATGTATGTATTTTTTCTACATTTACAATTCGGTCTCCTGTCGTCTAAATTCCCTATGGCATAATGTAAGTTCGTTTGAATGTTTCTCTATGAAGTGGTTCTGTACTTCATTTTGTGGCAATTAACCTGCAGTCTTATTACACATCAACGTGTTTGCCTCATTTTCGCAAGTGTCAAGGGCCTTCAGCCATGAGTGTGTGGGACCAGGTTCCTTGCAGACGCAGGTGTGAGCTGTTTTAATTACAGTTTTGAATTATGATAATTTTATGTATTTTGGATAATGCAAATTTACCGATCGGGATTTCCAACTTTTGCTTCAGACGGACGCAGCAATGCTTATACAAGCCCTGAATGTGAGCTGCTCTCGTATATGTGACTATGACTATTCGCATATTTTTTGTGCCTTATTTGTTCGACGTCAAAACAGGCTAAGAAGGAACTGCTGTGCCTATTGTTTTGACTAATGATACAAGTAAAATTCAGCGAGTCACACTGCAATTACCTGCTGGAACAACCAATTAATTATTGCCATTATCTAGTAATTTTTTTATTCCGTTCGTATCGAAAAGAATTGTGTTTCGAACTTGCTATTTAAAAGGTTTAACCAGTACTGATGTAAAGAATTGTGGGGTTTCAACACAAGTCACGAGCAAAGACAAAATCGTTATAAGCAAATTAATCGACTTTGAATAAAGTTACAATGAATTGAACTTGCATTAAAAATATTCCCATGAGAACTGAGACGTTTCACAATGCATAACACTGAATGGAAAACTTTTCAATTTAAAACAACATTAAAATAAACCTTATAAAATACAAAGAGTATTAACAGTCTTGGCATACAAATAAAAACTGAGACCAAAATCGTAATATAAGGTCTCATTCGAAGACCAAAAAAAATTTTAATATTACCTTAAAATGAATAGTGAAAATCTATGAATACACTCGAAGTCTATCAAAGCCGCACGGACGTAAAAATATATGAACAAGTTGAAACATTAATAGAATATCAAAGAGGCTCATTTTAAATAAACGCAGGCAATATAGGCAACAATTTAACGTATTTGCCAATGGGCTATTACAAACGTTGACAATTAAATTGCGCGAGCAGGTGAGGTCTCAATCACCAATTAAAACGGGCAACTTTCTGGCAGCTCGTACACAACTACCCACCAACAATTAAAATTAATAAAAAGTTAAAATAAACTTAATACACACATATCACGCTAGTGGGATCTACGCATATTCACCGTGCAAGATTATGCCAAAATAGAATTTCGACTAGGCGACCAAAACAAAATTCACAATGCAAACGGAAAGTGTTCAACCCTATTCACCGCGAACTAGCCCAGTATAACACCACTCAATGAACACTTTAGAACACTGAAACTGCAACCCACCTGCGGCCATCGTAGGAAATTTATGTTACCATGATGACTGCCACAGAGCAGACATACGTGGGGATGACCCAAGTCGACGACGTCCAACCGTCGAGGTTGTCAGGAGCGATGAGCGAGAGGACAGGANACGTGGGGATGACCCAAGTCGACGACGTCCAACCGTCGAGGTTGTCAGGAGCGATGAGCGAGAGGACAGGAACCAGAGCAAGGTTCAACAGGCAGAGCCAGAAGCCCGGCAGAAGGCCGAGCACTAGCTTAAGGCGCCCGTCTACCTGGCGCTTGAACTGCGTGGCAGAGTGTTCCAAATACACGTTTTTCAACGAAACTATT
>NQII01011684.1:0-22033 GCA_002778355.1 Clitarchus hookeri
ACAGGGCTTCTAAAAGTGCTCAGTTTACCGTGAACAGCCTTTACGCAAGTGTTTTGAACATAAACGTAATGCACAGTGTCCCACTCCTCAAATAGCAATTCCCTTCATCTTTTCTAGATCCTCCACTGTTGAAAATGGATCGTAGCTAAAGTGGTTTTATGCGCAACTAGTTGCGGAATGTTTTCGAGGAAAACATATACCTTTAGGCAATGGGTGTCAACAAGATTTATCCCCAGGAAGTGCTGAGGGAGGAGTGGTTGGGGCGGGGGGCAAAGTAATCCNAGTGCTGAGGGAGGAGTGGTTGGGGCGGGGGGCAAAGTAATCCAAGTGTTTTTCCACCACGAGATTTACAACCTAGTTTTACGCAAAAGAATGCAACAGTCATTAGTGAAGTGTATTTTGAAAATAAACAAGTTTATTTTTAATAATGTACAATATAACATTACAAAATTAAAATATAAGAATAAATACAAAAGCACAAAAAATTTAAACAAAAATTATGGAAAACTCCTTCCATATCAGCGTTACTTCCCTAAAAAAGCAATTTGTTTGTTAGAAAAATTGTTATTGTACTTAATTTCGAGCATTGTTATAGGCTGTTCACGTTTAATTGAGCGCATTTGAGACCAACCTTTGAATAATGTCACTGCCCCTGCCCACGTATATTTTATCGGGCACAACGAATGGCGTGCGCCCAGTAAAGTTGGTAGCGACGGAGGGAAAGCAGTTCCATGTCTTGGCGTTGAATTAAAAGTGTTCAATATTTGTGACGACTGAATACATTTATTTAGCTTTTGATTTTTTAAATGTCTATAAGTGTAATAAAGCGTATTATAAAAACTTTCAGTTTTTAATCATTTCACAGTTAAAATCGACCTATGCATAAATAAAGTAATCAGGCCCGTGACCATGTTAATTTTACATGTGCTGAAAGAGTACACAATGTGCAAAAATGTAGATCTAAAGCATGGCTTTCAAAATTGCTCAGTTTAACGTGACGAGTCAACACAAACACTAATAATTAATTAATAAACTATTGTTGTAATGGATCTCTCACTACATTTAATTCAAAAATTAAGTTTCTAGGGGAGTTCTCCCCTCCCCCTTCCTTTACCGCCTTATGTTGACGTCCACGCACTCATTTTCAGTAATAACATCGAACACACACACGCACGCAGGCATGTGCAAAAGGAAAACGTTACGTGTTTAAGAGTACACATTTGGGATTAACAGTATTGAAGTAGCAAAAATTGTTTTCTGCGTTTTCAGAAAATTGTATATCTCGTTAACATTACATCTGTAATTCAGTTAAAATACCAATACAGTGGGGAAAATTTTTGCACACGCTTTGTGTGTAACTATAAAGATTTTTTTAAACCATGTTTCAAAAATTTTAGATTATCTAATGTAATCCACTATTTTTGACTCGGGTAAAAAGTTATTGAAATCATAAGAATGAAGCGAAGCAATTTCTTTGAAGTGCGACNATCCACTATTTTTGACTCGGGTAAAAAGTTATTGAAATCATAAGAATGAAGCGAAGCAATTTCTTTGAAGTGCGACACATGATTCTCGAACCATTATGGCTTAACGGCTAACCGTTTAAGATTTTAATTTTATCCTTAAAGTTTAAATTAATTTATTGACGAACCACATTGTGAAATTCCAAAATAATTCTTCGTGGCACTTTGGTTGAGCTGTGGCCAATTATTTTATTCGAATACAATTCTTCATCTTCTTTAACACGAGATATAAAATACAAATTGTCATAATTGCATTAATTTTAATTTTGAAAATTAATTTTAAACTTTTTCCCACGGTTAATAGACGGGTATTTTATACTATAACCGAAAGTTATAAAGATAGAAAATAACCTTGTATACTTGAGCATTCTTAAATACTGCTTCCCTTGAAACAAGCCCGCGTTTGACCGCTAGTCTGTTCAGAATGCATCGTTTTCTAGCTATAATATAAGCAGTGTACACAGTNAAACAAGCCCGCGTTTGACCGCTAGTCTGTTCAGAATGCATCGTTTTCTAGCTATAATATAAGCAGTGTACACAGCATTATTACACACTGACACATTCATGCCTGTGTTAAATGCATGCCATTCCAGCGCTAGCCTCAAAGCAAAACGTTCAGAGGGGCCCAGACCCCTTGGATACGCCAGTTTTTGTATTGTATTTCTGTTCGCTTATAGTTAACAAAGCCTAAAACACATAATGGACTTAAAATGTTCTGCTTTCAACAGGTTTCTTACTAGTTACGTAAAGATAAAATTTTATTGAGGCGATTTTCAAAAGTTTATTACCAGTTGCAAATTGTCGTCGTTTTGATAACAGTAACAACCCGTTTAGTGGACATTACCAAACTTTTAAAGATGTTTATTTTAACAAAATATTTAGTTGTAACAATATTATTATTATTTAGTTTTAGAGGATATTCTTCACGAATCTCACATGTTAGTTAAGTTGGTTACCAAGTAACACTTACCGCTTAGGATATAAAATTTCTTCATATAAAATTTAGTATTTGCAAATTGAGCTTAAAATCATAGATCGTTCAAAATCACATTTAATGGCAAGGTACATGCACATATAATTTGTTAGTACACGCATAGAACATTTACTTCAGTTCATCAACCGTGTCCGAATGGTGTAGCTCAACAATTCAGCTGTATAGCAAATCTCGAATATTTCCTCTACATCTCCGAATAAATCACCCCATGTGTGAAGTGTTGGCTGTTTCCTAAATATGTCATGTACCGACAATCGTTTTACTCTTTTGTTACATCAAATAATCTTATTATAGGTGAAATCAAATTCTTACTAGTAGTTGCATAAAATAATCTTATTTTTGGTGAAATCGAATTCCTACTTATATTTTATCTATAAATTAAAACGTTGGTTTTTTTCAATTAATATCAATAATGTCAGAGATAAAACAGGTGTGTTGGTAATGCCTAGCAAGAAATAGTTCCCACCTTAGAATATTGTTACGCGCTCCTGCTTCGCATCCCGCGTGNCTATTTTTGACTCGGGTAAAAAGTTATTGAAATCATAAGAATGAAGCGAAGCAATTTCTTTGAAGTGCGACACATGATTCTCGAACCATTATGGCTTAACGGCTAACCGTTTAAGATTTTAATTTTATCCTTAAAGTTTAAATTAATTTATTGACGAACCACATTGTGAAATTCCAAAATAATTCTTCGTGGCACTTTGGTTGAGCTGTGGCCAATTATTTTATTCGAATACAATTCTTCATCTTCTTTAACACGAGATATAAAATACAAATTGTCATAATTGCATTAATTTTAATTTTGAAAATTAATTTTAAACTTTTTCCCACGGTTAATAGACGGGTATTTTATACTATAACCGAAAGTTATAAAGATAGAAAATAACCTTGTATACTTGAGCATTCTTAAATACTGCTTCCCTTGAAACAAGCCCGCGTTTGACCGCTAGTCTGTTCAGAATGCATCGTTTTCTAGCTATAATATAAGCAGTGTACACAGTATTATTACACACTGACACATTCATGTATGTGTTAAATGCATGCCATTCCAGCGCTAGCCTCAAAGCAAAACGTTCAGAGGGGCCCAGACCCCTTGGATACGCCAGTTTTTGTATTGTATTTCTGTTCGCTTATAGTTAACAAAGCCTAAAACACATAATGGACTTAAAATGTTCTGCTTTCAACAGGTTTCTTACTAGTTACGTAAAGATAAAATTTTATTGAGGCGATTTTCAAAAGTTTATTACCAGTTGCAAATTGTCGTCGTTTTGATAACAGTAACAACCCGTTTAGTGGACATTACCAAACTTTTAAAGATGTTTATTTTAACAAAATATTTAGTTGTAACAATATTATTATTATTTAGTTTTAGAGGATATTCTTCACGAATCTCACATGTTAGTTAAGTTGGTTACCAAGTAACACTTACCGCTTAGGATATAAAATTACTTCATATAAAATTTAGTATTTGCAAATTGAGCTTAAAATCATAGATCGTTCAAAATCACATTTAATGGCAAGGTACATGCACATATAATTTGTTAGTACACGCATAGAACATTTACTTCAGTTCATCAACCGTGTCCGAATGGTGTAGCTCAACAATTCAGCTGTATAGCAAATCTCGAATATTTCCTCTACATCTCCGAATAAATCACCCCATGTGTGAAGTGTTGGCTGTTTCCTAAATATGTCATGTACCGACAATCGTTTTACTCTTTTGTTACATCAAATAATCTTATTATAGGTGAAATCAAATTCTTACTAGTAGTTGCATAAAATAATCTTATTTTTGGTGAAATCGAATTCCTACTTATATTTTATCTATAAATTAAAACGTTGGTTTTTTTCAATTAATATCAATAATGTCAGAGATAAAACAGGTGTGTTGGTAATGCCTAGCAAGAAATAGTTCCCACCTTAGAATATTGTTACGCGCTCCTGCTTCGCATCCCGCGTGGACGAGTGGAAGTGAAGGACAGTAAAGTTGCAAATATTAATGAATGGTCTATAAACTATTTTATAAACAAAATATACACGTAGAAGCTTGCAGCTCGGAAGCGGTCTAATTTGCTACTCCTGTAATGTAACTCACGTTCCAGCACTGAGGTGGAGGTTGCGTATTTTACACATGGCTGACTTCAGTTTTCTCCCCCGTATTTCCCGTTGTAAAGAAAGGATTAGGAAGTTGCCTTCCCCCTTCGTTCGTGGCTGTTTTTTTTTTCCTCCACAATATTTAGGCGTTCACTGTTGCCATTTCATTAAAAGTTAATATTTGAAATGTTTTAACATTTCGACTGTAACTCATAATCTGTATTCAAAATTGACTGACACAAAAAAATTTACTTAGAAACTAAAAGTTTCATTCCAGAATATCTCAGAAAAAGTATAATCATAAAATAATTAAATCATTACACAAAATATAAATTTTTTTCTTCAATATTTAATAATTTTTAATACTGTTTAATGCTATAAATAATTGACAGGGCTTCATAAAATTTCTCTACATTTCATATATTTATTTGAAATGGGGCTGTTCAAAAATTTTGCAATGTTCGCAAATAGAAATAAATTTAATTAAAGTTATCTTAGAAAAACTATTATTTTATTTGAAAACTGAATAATTGTATTCATATACACATGCAAAACCAAATATTAAAAATAGTTTTCGATACAGAAATACATCTTTGAGTTGACGTAATATACTTCTACCATCACAATATATTTTGAATTGTGGTGACCGTTGTTAATTTTTTTACGAAATTGAAGGTTTTGAACTTTTTTTGCTCAATAAATTTGTAATGAGCCTATATATAATTCCTGGAATTCGAAGAACCAATAGCCTACATGTTTACTGCTCTTCTACGTATTGGATATTAAACTCTTAGTAAGAATTGTACTTCCATGCAGACCCTGGAATAAATAAACCACATAACACATAAGAAAATACTCAGAAGTATAAAAAATATACAGTAAAGATAAAAATTCAAAATTTTTCAGCTCAGACAGCAATCGAGAATTTAAAAGTGATGATGTGAGAAGGTATCTACGCTTACTAAGCTCCTTGTGTAAAAGAGGACTTAATTTAATTATATTTATACTTTGATTTTGAATAATATAAAGGCGAACACAATATACTTTTACGCTCAAGTGTATAACAGAACAAAATCCATACAATATAAAAGTTTTGAGGCAAACAGCTAAATCATATTTGCATTTGTACGATAATTGTAAGGTAAAAATGTATAAACAATACACAAATGTTCAACAACATCCGCATTTAAATATTATCCCTATAGAGTCATACAAAATCTCTTAACCGGTTAGATGCAATAACAGGTAAAAATTCAATGACTGAATACAGAAGATTATATAAAAATCTTCTTCAAATTACACAAATGTAGCGTCTTCTCTTAATTAGAAATTTATTGCCGCCTGAATGGTATTGCAGTAAAATATATTACTTAACTTTCGTCATAATGGAGCATTGACATAAAATTTTGATTTAATGACACATAACTGGACGTCAGTTACACCGAAATTTGTGTTCATAACAATGAAGGGACCGTCACACAAAAGTTACAATACGCTTCATTTTCCAAAATAAAATCTGCCTAAGCAAAATATGTTAATTATACTTCACAAAAATATCTGGTGATAAATGTCACAAATCCATTTACAAGTCTTTAATTTCTGTATTTAAAGTTTTTAAGACGAGAATAATACTTCAAAAGGTCAGCGTAATATTCATAGGGATGACATTTGCCCACCAAACGTAATGTGAAAAGTGCTGTAGTGCGTACGGTGATTTCGCCGTATTTTGTAGGCTGTTTTATATTCCTAGTTAAATCTCCAAATTTCTGCTATTTCCATGCCTTTTCGTCACCCATACGTGGCTATTGTATTTCAACGTGACTTAGACAAAATAATTGTGATCCTCGCAAAAAATGTCTAATTAGCCTTAGTATATTCAAGTTAGAAAACCCTCTAGCGCATGCGCGCAGTACACGTCATGGCGGTTTTCCTTCCACTGCCAGATTTACTGAGGTACAAAAACTTCACATCGCGTATTTATTCTGCTTTCGCCTGTACTTTATTCCTAATGCAAAAAAAGAAAGAGCTATATTCTACCGCCGCGAGCAATAATTTGTAGTTTGCGGAACTACATTGATGCGTTACTATAGTTTATTCCCAATTTCTTCACACTTTTTGAACCAAACCTTTGAAAAATCACCCTACTTTTGACGTGTTTAGCTGTTTCCAAAATTGGCCATGTATCACAAGCGTTTTATACCTCTGTTCATAAAAGTAACTTTTTTTTGGTTAAATTTAAATGTTTTTTATATTTTATTTATATAATGCTTCGTTTACAAATAACATGAATTAAAACCGTGAGAAAACATAGGTGTTGCTAACGCCCAGTAAGAAATAGTTCTCACGCAAAATATTGTTACAATTGAGTGCGCAAAATGCGGTGCGTTGTAATTCGGTGTAATTTTTCAGACTTAGTTAAGAATTATTTCCACGAGGCGGAGGAATATCCTGGAAGTAGAACTTTAGTATGGCTTCAAAACATTTTGAAGTAACCGTGAATGGACTATACAGGTAAGATCTCATAAAAATATATCTCACTCAATCGAAAGCCACGATGATCAATACCAATTATTTACAGTTACAGTCACTTTCTTGTAACGCGACGTCCAAGCTGTAATCACTTTTTGTTTTCTTCGAAATTTATACCGGGCTTAACAATATTTTTTTCAACACTGTGTCCATTGCCGTCCATGTCACATTGTTATTTTATTTCCTTCTGACAGCGTTATTTATGCGGTCCTGGCATTCATCTGCAGTTGGCTGACATACCGTTGACTGCAATAACGGACGCACATCGCGCTACTTGTGACATAATGCCTTCTGCACACTGAAAATACTCGAAGCAAATACGCCAGACGCTTCACCTACAAGTACACCTATCTGCTGAGGAAAAAATGATTTAAAATATTACAAACTGTTTTCGTTCCGTGGTTGTCAACGAACGTTCCACTTTACCGTATCAGCACACGGCCTCACGTCCACAATGGCTACAGGCGTCGAACCATTTGGAGAGCAACCGTTGTATATATTCACTACAGAAATGCTCATTGGATTGGATTGGGTGGAAAAATGCTTATTAACGTCCCCCGGTGTTATGCCTGAAGACTTATCACGGGATGGTTTGCAAACTGATTTATGAACTAACATAAACTAACCCCCATGCCATACCTAGGATTCGAACCAAGAATTTCCCGCACCTCACGAGCCACGACAGAAACATGTCTGCATTCCGGTGTAAATAAGTACGTGCAGACTGAAAAGGACACATTATGGTGTTAGTTTACCTTTAAATTAAGTTGGAGTTTTCGTCAGCTGACTTGTGAACCTCGCCATCCTCGCCGACAAACCGACCACCAAACGCCGACAAATGGGCGTGCCGTCCAGCAGGGACCGCAGCCCGGCAGCCGACTGTCTTCGTGCACGTCAACATTCACACTGCCGGGCGCAACGAGTGTCACCGCTAGCGCCGCCGGCAGGTGATCACGTGATTCATGACGTCGCTGCTCCTTGAATCGTCCTCTTCTCCAAGTGTCGGCGGAGTGGCAAGACGTACAAGAACAAAGACCAGAAAAAAGTAAATGGCTGTTTTTGGTTCCATGCGCATGAGTCAATTTAAATAAAGAATTTAGTTTTTCTATGATGGCACAAGTCAACTGATTATGAAAATCGCAATGTTGCGATATTTCTTCCCCGGTAGAGAGGGCGTGCAAAATTCTGATGTATAAAATGTCCCCGACTGGGACCGTCTCGAGGTATTCTGCTCCCGTCTGCGCCATCATGCATTTGAGATAGGGACCCTTCTGGTCAAACCTAATATGGACATTTGGTCTCCATATTTTGTGTTAAGTTTTCTTTATGAAAAATGTTATAGGCATTATATTGCCTGTGTTTAGTGCATTTTCTTGTAACGTATAAAGTATTCGATGAGCCATGAATATATTTGAAAGAAGTCATGTAGCTTGTAAATAACGTAATCATCCTAAGGTTTGATTATGCTTTTGTGAGCAAATTTTATTAATGCTGTTGTATTATCACGTTGGGGCACAATTTTAAAATTACTATTTATACCGATTCTTTTGGTATAAATTAAGGTCCAAAATTGTAGTAAGTAAAAAACCCGATTTTTAAAAATGAAATTGTGCCTTCAATATATCTCTGGAAGTTGTATAAAAGAAATTTTCTACTATATAAAATTATATTAAGAAACTTTTCTTGTTTCACTGGGTATGTAAAGTATCCCAAATTTTCTCCTATGACTTTAACTTGTTTTGATTTTGGATGGGCGAGGGGTTTTGGCCTGTTTAAGTTAACGAATTTGAATTAATATTTTTGTTACTATTTGCCAACTTCTGAGTTGTTGTTGGTTATTGGACTTGGAACGGTCAGGGTGTTGGCACTTTCACACATGAGATGGTGGTCACGATACATTGGGGTCACACAGTGCAGAAAAGCTGGTCAAAAGCTCAAATATTTGAATTTGCGGTGACAATATTTATAACGTAACTTTAGATTCGACGTACACCCGAAGTGCTTTGAGACCACCATGAAATTGTTCTCTTACTTGGGTCCGTCAATACGAATGTTGCTAAACATTTCGCCGCTTTTATTTTTCTGACACCAAAGGAATTTGTTCACAGGCGGGTTTATCTTTGTGTATTTGGGATCTGTCTACTTGCCAGCTAATGGAAATATGGAGGAAAGAGTAATAAAAATTTCTGGCTTTTCTATAACCGTCGTATTAAATGTTCTTATGTTTAATTAGGGAATCGAGGCTTGCTGGTTTATAATGTGCGGCCGTTGTAAGAATTAAAGCTGATGAAACCTTAATTATTACATAAGTTCATAAATTGTTCGTTTTATAAATAATATAACATCAGACTGTGGAGGGTATTTTTAGGGGTAATCATCTAGTCTGTGCGTTATATACGTATTGCTATCTGGAATAAGTCCTGTCTTACTTTGTTATATAAAACCGAGTTCATTCGAAACTTTTAAAATGCGTAGTTAGTTCAGAGGAAATAAAAGTAGCACTTATATTTTTACGTGTTTGCTGATTTACAGTTCCTTTAGAAACAGTACATTTTAAAGCTAGGCTGTATATGGCTACAAAGGAGAAATTTTTGAAGGCCCGTCTCTTTACATTAAACAAGAGAAATTAAAATGTATACCTGACTACGTAGGACGTTCTGCGTAAAATATTTAGCGAATTATTGATGACCNATGAAAATCGCAATGTTGCGATATTTCTTCCCCGGTAGAGAGGGCGTGCAAAATTCTGATGTATAAAATGTCCCCGACTGGGACCGTCTCGAGGTATTCTGCTCCCGTCTGCGCCATCATGCATTTGAGATAGGGACCCTTCTGGTCAAACCTAATATGGACATTTGGTCTCCATATTTTGTGTTAAGTTTTCTTTATGAAAAATGTTATAGGCATTATATTGCCTGTGTTTAGTGCATTTTCTTGTAACGTATAAAGTATTCGATGAGCCATGAATATATTTGAAAGAAGTCATGTAGCTTGTAAATAACGTAATCATCCTAAGGTTTGATTATGCTTTTGTGAGCAAATTTTATTAATGCTGTTGTATTATCACGTTGGGGCACAATTTTAAAATTACTATTTATACCGATTCTTTTGGTATAAATTAAGGTCCAAAATTG
Source organism: Clitarchus hookeri (assembly GCA_002778355.1). Lineage (NCBI taxonomy): Eukaryota > Metazoa > Arthropoda > Insecta > Phasmatodea > Phasmatidae > Clitarchus > Clitarchus hookeri. The sequence continues at coordinate 10,278 of NQII01011684.1, forward strand.
TAGTAAGTAAAAAACCCGATTTTTAAAAATGAAATTGTGCCTTCAATATATCTCTGGAAGTTGTATAAAAGAAATTTTCTACTATATAAAATTATATTAAGAAACTTTTCTTGTTTCACTGGGTATGTAAAGTATCCCAAATTTTCTCCTATGACTTTAACTTGTTTTGATTTTGGATGGGCGAGGGGTTTTGGCCTGTTTAAGTTAACGAATTTGAATTAATATTTTTGTTACTATTTGCCAACTTCTGAGTTGTTGTTGGTTATTGGACTTGGAACGGTCAGGGTGTTGGCACTTTCACACATGAGATGGTGGTCACGATACATTGGGGTCACACAGTGCAGAAAAGCTGGTCAAAAGCTCAAATATTTGAATTTGCGGTGACAATATTTATAACGTAACTTTAGATTCGACGTACACCCGAAGTGCTTTGAGACCACCATGAAATTGTTCTCTTACTTGGGTCCGTCAATACGAATGTTGCTAAACATTTCGCCGCTTTTATTTTTCTGACACCAAAGGAATTTGTTCACAGGCGGGTTTATCTTTGTGTATTTGGGATCTGTCTACTTGCCAGCTAATGGAAATATGGAGGAAAGAGTAATAAAAATTTCTGGCTTTTCTATAACCGTCGTATTAAATGTTCTTATGTTTAATTAGGGAATCGAGGCTTGCTGGTTTATAATGTGCGGCCGTTGTAAGAATTAAAGCTGATGAAACCTTAATTATTACATAAGTTCATAAATTGTTCGTTTTATAAATAATATAACATCAGACTGTGGAGGGTATTTTTAGGGGTAATCATCTAGTCTGTGCGTTATATACGTATTGCTATCTGGAATAAGTCCTGTCTTACTTTGTTATATAAAACCGAGTTCATTCGAAACTTTTAAAATGCGTAGTTAGTTCAGAGGAAATAAAAGTAGCACTTATATTTTTACGTGTTTGCTGATTTACAGTTCCTTTAGAAACAGTACATTTTAAAGCTAGGCTGTATATGGCTACAAAGGAGAAATTTTTGAAGGCCCGTCTCTTTACATTAAACAAGAGAAATTAAAATGTATACCTGACTACGTAGGACGTTCTGCGTAAAATATTTAGCGAATTATTGATGACCTACTTAGTGGTTGAGTTACGTGTACCGGCAATTTATAATTCTGGCAAGGTTAAAGGACAAGCCGTTGTCTGCAATATTTTACACCTTCTTCTCAACAGCAAATTATACTATCAGTCTTCGACATCGCCTTTTAATATTTTGTAACTTATCGCAGCCGATCATTATAGGTTCCAGATCTAATAACATCTGCCCTGAAGTCTGACGAACCCACAATACAACTGAAGTGGTGGGAGAGATACAATTACGTAAATCCGTGAATGCGGAGATCTGTTCGGTCTTCGTTACTTTCCGAAGCCGAAGCTCTGGCCTTAGCGACGTAGACTGTCATGTAGCGTCGGGGTAGTTTTTTTATGAACAAGGTATAATTTTAGAGCGGGGTGAAAAAAAGAAAATGTTACACGTACTTAAAAGGCAGAGTCTAATGTTTTCTCATCTAGATTTGACGTCAGTTTTGAATACATTTATATACGTTTTATTAGTTAGAATCAATTACACAAAATACTTAGCCCTAATTTGAAGCTAAGATGAACTGAAACATTACATCCATCACTTCATAATGGTTCAGAATTAAATGTTATTGCAACAGAATCATCGTTAATACTTAAGTGGTATTTAAGGGCCTCGCCTGCCTGTATCGTTTCTTTCATTTTTTTATTTGCCGAGAGGAACGTGAACTTCAAGTATTACACTGGCGCGCGCTACAAGAGAGCCATCACCACAGTGCACAGGGCTCTAAACCGGCGTGCAGTGTTCTCGCAGTGCTGCGTGTACCCATGGGACTTTCAGCTGTGACCATATCAGTTTATTGATGAAAATGTCTGGAGCAAAGTTCAGTACATACTCCTATTGTAGTTTCGCTCGTGTCCGGCTAGTATGTTTTCAGATACAACAGTCTTAAAATAGACGTTTTTAACTATACTGGAAGGCTCCAAAATCATATTTACAGCATGCGTGGTAGCTTTAAAGTACCATTCCTTCCTCGTTTCGCATATGACGTCTTTTCGTAGGTGAACATTTCGGGGTGCACGTTTAATAGTTTTGACTAAAAAAAACGGGATTTTGAACACACTGTCGCGCAGTTCAAACGTCCTGCAGGAGGAACCCTTAAGGATGTATAAAGAACATAATTGTATGGGGGACAATTACTGCATCGTACTCCTCATTCAATATTCAAGGGATTACGATGTACCACTTCACTCCTCTGTTCCTGCGTCGCCAATGCACTGGTATGACAGCGTTTTAAACGTTAGGGAAATATAGTGAGAGAATATAACACTGCGTGTTTCAGTGCAGAAGGGGTGAGATTCATGATGGTGATGAATTGTTCAGCCGTGCAATGAGCTGGCAGTAAGCACTGGCCTTGGGTGCGGTGGTATTGCTCGGCGACAATGAAACACTGGGAAAGGATCACGACAGGAAACTTCTGTGTATGAATCAGTGTGTGCGCAGGGAAGAAAAATGTAAATATATAGTCCATTCGTGGTTGCTTCAAACTTTTTGAATCTAACCTTTGAAAAATCACCCCACGGATGACGTGTTTGCTTATTTCCTAAATGTGCCATGTATCGCAAGCTTTTTATGCTTCTTTTAACAAATAAAAAAATTTTATTTTTGGTTAAACAGAATTTTTAATTATATTTTATTTATAAATTATAATATTTAAATTATAATTAATGTGAAAAATTTGTGGGAAAACAGGTGTGTTGGTAATTCATAGTAAGAAATAGTTCTTATGCAAAATATTATTACACTCAGTGCGCAATTATTCGGGGCATTGTCTGGTTGGCATAATTTTCTAGACTCGGTTAAGAGGGCGTAGTGCATAAGTTAACTCTGAACACGTTATTGCTTTTAATAAATTTCTCGAAGTCAGATCAGAAAAATTAAGAAAGGGTAATAGTAATAGTGTCTGGATACTTGTGAGCGAATATTTTTATGGGCAGATACATTACTTTAGCGCTATAACTTACCGAACGTACACATTTACGGCGTAAGAAATAGCTCGACAATAATGCATCACACTAGAAAAATATTTGCTATTAAAGTTAGAATAAATTAATATCTAGGATTGCCGTTTCGTACTTTTCCTATATTCGCTTCTAGAGACCTGTAAATATTTATGTTTCTGTTTAGTGTTGATTTGTGTACCACGCCATTTTAACTTCTGTCTGCACAAGGCGGAGGAATACCATGGAAGTAGAACTTCAGCAGGGCTTCAGAAAAGTTGTAAGTAACCGTGAATTGACTATATCCAAGATTGAGGATATGTGCTCGGCCAGGGACGAAGCGGTGACCTTGGGAGCATCGTGAACTGACTTGCAAGCAGTTAAAACAGCGAGGGAGAGATAGAAGCAGAAGCTTGTGTGTATGTGAGGGTGGATGGCGAGGAGTATTAGAAGGGCGGTAGGGGATGCGGCCTAGTCAGCGGGCCAATGGGCAGACGCTGTCGGACGCTGTAACGACGGCAATTACTCGAGGGGGGATGCTCGCTCCTAACTGCTTCCTCGATACGTCGCCAAGACACGAGCTTCACCTAAACGTTCCGCCGATGTCTGGTTGCCGCCTCCACCAAAGGAAATTCTCCCGCCGAATGAAGCAGGCCTTCAAAGGATACTGCTCCGTTATTAGCCTTTTCTCTTAAGGCACCCGTCTACATGGAGCTTTTTTTTCGCGTTCGAGGTCGAGAAGTGTGATCGTGATAAGGGCGACACTGCCACGAGCATTAAATGCGCCATCGCCGCTAAGCGCAAGGCTCTGAACTGGCGTGCAGTGTTCTCGTCGCACTGCGTGTACCTATGGGACTTTCAGCGGTGACCCTATAATTGTATTGGTGTAAAGTCTGTAGGAAGTTTCAATGCAGGGCCCTTGAGTAGTTTTGCATGGATCTGACGCGTACATTTTGAGATACGGTGCTTTGCAAAGGCCTTTTTTTAGCCATTTTGGGAGAAGTCTCGTCTGAAGTTTGCGAAGTTACCTAACTATTTGTTTTATTCCTTTAAATAATTTTTTCTTTTCATTTCATCTTAATTGTACGACTACATAAATTACTACATAGTGCACGTAAGTTTTACTGCTTAAAATGTTATTAAACGAGGTAAGTACTTTAAACGATCGGCGGGGATGATAGCTTGAAGATATTCACGTCACCCTTTGAGGCAAAGCACGAATATTCAGCGTGTTATTTTAATGTATCTTCTGGAGCAGTCCTGTTCACAAGAACACCTTTGGATACCTTACATAAACTGATTACACATACTGCTTCCGCAATGTTTATATTTTCCAGCTCATCCATTTCAGAATTGGCTTTGTCATCACGGCGGCGCTTTCTTAACGACTCTCAAACTTCTGCTTTTCATTCGTTTAATTAACTTACTGGCACTGATAGAACATCATCTCGGTACCCAACTTTTTGGTCATCATCAACCTGGCCATCAATGACGTCATTGTCGCCTCATTCATTATCAGGTGTTGTCTCTAGGATTGCACGTGTAGCCCCTAAAGAACATTCCAACTCCACGATCAATAATTTTGGAGTACGATTTCGCAGCCAGACAGGTACAGAGTTTTTATTACTTTAGTTACGGCCTTGTCCATACTACAAGTCTAGAAATCACAGCGAATTTGGTCAGCACCCATTATCGTCTCCTCTATTCAACAATTACATTTACTCGCGGCTTTGCAGACGGGACGTTGCTTACCCAGTGAGTAACCTAAGCATCAACATTGTTAACTGTTATGGCATATGCAAGTTTACTTTACTGTTTCTTACACATTATCATCCCCCTAACGATTCTCAAGTCCTCGATGTCAAGAGCCGTCCAAATCTCTTCACTCACTCACTCATCCCCCTTTCACGCAACAGTGCGGTCAGTTTGCCTAGTTCAGCAACCTATACTCTGTTCACCCTTACCTTTGGCCTGGTATAAAGAAACCCACGTGGGTTAACTCTTCTATGATTGGTTAGCATACGCACTGCTTACTGAACTCACAAGAAACTAGGTCGCTAGAAAACAGGACTTACCCGAGAAACCCCGGCCACAAGTGGCATTGTACTGCACGATCTCCATGTGCGAAAATCTGGGAGCGACCCCCCTTGAGAATCGAACCCCGTCCTTCCATCAGCAATCTAGCCACTGCTTCACTGCGGCCACATCTCGTATGTTTAACGTGTGATAAAATGAGGTTATGAAAACTTTTCTCTTTACAGTAGATTTGCAATCTACATAACAATAAAAAAAATTTCAGTTTCTGTCAAAATGAAATTTTTCGACAACGAGCCCTTTCCGTTAGATTTCAAGTCAGAAAAACCACCATTTTAATCTACATACATTATGTTTATACGCAGTACGCGTAAAAAAGCGTACGTTTGTAATACTGTAATATTCATGGAAAAATAGCATGGCATGCAGTGAATAAAATTTTGTATATTAGTTAACTTATTTGTACCTCAAAACATAGAGCACATTGCTTCGGAAATGAATAACATTAAGTAGCATGGTGGTAATAAGACAATCAAGTTGAAATACTCTTATTAAAATTGACTTTTGTAAAATACTTTATACAATTGTAGTTTTTTTCCGTTAATAGAATACTTTTTAAACCAGTCTTTGAAGAAGAAACATTCACACACTATAACTTAAAAACTTACTGATATACTTCCGTTAAGTTTGAAACGATGCAAGATAAGTAGTTCGATGTCTTTACTGAATTTATTTTATTTTATTCTTGATTATGTTGTGCGCATAAAGTGTAAAAATTGCCACTTCAGTAAAATATTTAAGTTCCTAAATTTTCTAGTTTCATTTAACCGACGCATTAGCAAAGTGATGAGGTTCATAGTAGTGCTAATTTTACATTATGCTCGGATAATTTCGAACAGCCTTTATAAATGTTTAAATTGACAGTACACTATTCTGAGTTCTACGCGTGCAGTGGTCTATCAAGGGGTTAGAGCTAACGTATTGGGGATGTGGCAGAGAGAACGCGTACCTTTTGTTCGGTAAAGGATTTCCGAGTCGCAACAGTAAATGGCCTTTCTGCTAATAGAACTGTCGGAACCACGAACATCGAGCTCATGATTGCATTTACTGTTTTCATAAATATGTGCTTTGAAATTTGAGTACACATTTCCTTTAACAAGTTTTGATACTGCAGAAATATATACAAGTTGCGTTATATATTATAAATATACCTATCTGTGGGAAAGCCAAACGTAAAAAACTCAACGTTGCGATTTGATTACGTCATTTTCGTACTCTTGCTGGCAATTCGTTGTCCGATGTTGGGGAACATGCACAAAATAAGTCTTCGTTCTGAAGGATTGTTAAGAAAAATTATGTGACTGAGGGCCCCTCCACCAAAAACGCAGAGAATATATAGTCAATTCACGGTTACTTCCAACTTTTCTGAAGCCTGGTTCAAGTTTAACTTCCAGGAAATTCCTCCGCCTTACGCAAACCAAGCTTAACAGAGTCTAGAACTTTACACCAAATGGACAACACACCGCATTCGCGCTCACTCTGTTTAATAATATTTTGCATAAGAACTATTTCATACTAGGCATTACCAATGCACATATTTTCTCCTTGTTTTATTCATGTTAATTATATATGAAATATTATGATTTATAGACAAAATATAAGTGAACGTTCAATTTAACCAAAAATGAGGTACTCTCATGTTAACCGAAATATAAAACCCTTTTGATACGTAACATAAGTAGATGGATTTGGTAGGTCCGATGATACGGGCTGGGGGCTGAGGTATCGAGGTGCTGCCACCGTTTTGTATGACATTACAGCCACCATATTAGACCCGCCATCTTGTTCCAGCAGTCATATTGTTTCCGGCCGCAATCCTCTTTCCGTCCGTTTTCTTGTTTCCATCGGCCATCTTATTTCCTGCCGCCATTATTTTTTCGCCACCATCTTGTTTCCCAATTACTCACCTTCGCAGCTGTCGCATGCGCTCAACATGCTGCAGTTCTCTCGTCGTCTGCTAGAGTGCACCGCCGATCTCTGTTATGTTGTTTATTGCTGCTAGAGTGTGCCACCTTATTACTCATCTTCGATCGACCCTGCCATCTTGTTTCCACTTGTCCTTCGTTCGACTCTCGCTTTCGAGGGAGGGGGTCGCTCTCGCTCAGCCGCCATGTTGGTTCTAGAGTTAGCCATTAGTGGTGCTGCTTTCTTATTTGATTTCCGCGGAGCTCAAAATATCGCCTGGAGGAGGGCGGAATCGAACTGCCAAATCTTGGGTCGGCATGCAGACACCTTAGACCACTCGGCTAATGAAAAAAATTATATGAAAATAAAAAATTAATAAGAAAAAAAAATATATTTTATATTTAAGTACCTTTTTTATAATTTTTAATAAGAAAAATAATTTTAAGAAAAGTGACTAAAAATGTTATTATTACACATTCTTATTCTGGAATAATCATTACAGCAAAAACTTACATTCTTTCAAAAAATATTTTTTCCCCTAAGCACATGATATCACATTGCTTCTTTTAAATCTTTGTCCCAGCACATTTATCGATAGCCGTGTGGTTCAAGGCATCTGCCACTTGTGCAAAACCCGGTTGTTTGTATAAATTTTTCTCGATTTTAAAATATAATGATATTTGCTAGCATTTTTAATGAAATTTTATAATTATAATTTGGATTTCCCTTTTTACGTGATTTATAGACAAAAACCAAACCACCAAACATTTTTGAAGGAAACATTCAAGTCATTGAAAAACCGAGCGAGGTGGCGCAGTTGTAACTCACTGCATTCGGTAGGTCCTGGGTTCGATTCCCGGTCCGACCATCCTGATTTCGGTTTTCCATGGTTTCCCGAATTCACTCCAGGCTAATACTGGGATGTGTCCCTAACGAAGACCATGGCCGATTTCTACCCATTCCTTCCCCAATCCCTCTTCCGTGAGCAACTTGCTTCGTCTCTAATGACCTCGCTGTTGACGAGACGTTAAACCCAACTACCTACCCAACTGATAAAAAACTGTACTTTTTTTAGGATTGTTTAGGTAGCAATAATATCCGGAGTTCACTGTGTTCTTAAGAATCACGTGGTTCTAAAGTCACCCTTGATTCCGTTTCTTAAATTAACACTCACGCGCATAAGTAGTGGTGAAAGCACCACCTGCCCACAGAACCTGTTGCATTTTCGGCTCAATTCGTCCTCGCGAGTGACTTTTAAGGGAATTCCCAAATAAAACGTTGCGTGTAAAATCAGTGTTTACTCGTATACGCGTATATCAGAGAATAAATGTTCTGGGAATAAAATTTTTATCCAGTAAATGTAAAAAAAAAACTATTATCTACAGCCTCCACTTTTTATTTTATCATATTAAAACCAATCAAAGAAAAAAAATTACTGAAATTGTTTGAAAATAGCAAATTTAGGACTTTCGTGCGCTTTTCCTTACGGCTCTCGCCTACCCGGCGCGGCGCTTGAAATGCGTTGCAGAGTGTTTGAAATACTCGTTTTCTCACGAGGCTATTGAACTTCAGACGAGAGCTGTTTCAAGACGTCACGCACGTTAGTAACGCCATTTCCGAGTACTCTTACAGACTTCCCGCCAATAAAATAACAGGGTCATCGCTGAAAGTCCCACGGGTCCACGCAGCACGACGAGAACACCGCACGTCAGTCCAGAGCCTTGAGCTTAGTGGCGATGGGGCCCTTGATGCGCATGGCAGTGTCGCCCTTATCGCTTCCGCACTTCTAGGCCTCAAACGCGTGAAAAAATTCTCCAGGTAGGCGGGAGCTTTCAGGGAAGTGAGTAGGCCTAAAGTACAAAGTGGTGTCCGTAGTTTAATCCATTGGCTTACATCGCGGGTAAAAGTATCATGTTGTTACAGATCTAATTTGCGAGAAATTCAGTTTCGCGAGGTTGCCTATCGCATTCTTGTGAGGGGCCGGTCGCAGTGCCCACTTAAGGCCAGACCTGACCTCGGGGTGTTTAGAAAGGGATTCCTCTTAATACAAAAAGTGTCAAATTTACTACCGCGCCTATAATACGTCGCTCGTGAGGTGTGACGGCTGGTTTCCTCTCTGCATCTTCAACTCCCACCCAACCGCTCCCTTCCCATTCCTGCTTATTCACCCACACCGACACCTTTAACATTATTATCTTTCTTCGCTGATTCCTCTTTTCAGTTCTCCACCAGTTCTACCTAGCCTCGTGTTTCGGTAAATATTTCCTGAGCACTTCAAATCTGCTGCTTATAATTCTATTACATCGCTGTTTTATTTCTCCTACAGTCTAAAGAAAGATCTTGAAAGTGGAAGAGACCTAAATGTTAGGAACCACCTACTGCAACTTTCAGAAAAAAACGAAATATAAGGCTGTCGTAATGTGCGTACACGCTACTATCTAGTCTTTCACTTATTTTTTTCCCCGCATTATTTGTGTGGAATGCTTCACGTTAAAGGCAATAAAACAAAAACTTTTATGCCTCAATAAATAAATGTAATTTTCCTCTAAGATATTTTTATTTTATTTTAAAGGCCTTTAGAACGCAATTTATTCTACTTGCAAATTTTTACATTTTAAAATTATTTAAATATATATTAATTTTCAATCCAAGATTTATTTAATGTTTTGCCATTTTTGTATACTATTAGTTTGTTGACATTTGACATTTACGGGCTGTACTGGTCGTGAACTAATAAAGCTATGCAGAACATTTGTAGTTGTTATTTAAAGATGCCGCGGACGGTTCTCAAGGTTAAAATGCGCCACAAGTCACTGTCGAGTAATTACCGTATTTTCTCAAATTTTCCCCTCCCTTGTACATGCTAAAGAGCAGTTACATTTTAAAACACATATTACGTTTTGCAGTTCTATTTTGTCAGAAATTATTTTTGGTCAATTCTATGGATCGTGTCTTACGTAGTCTATTAATAAAACAAAAGAGGAATTTTAATCACGAAATCTTTGGCAAAACCTCGATTCGTCCATACACGCAATCACTTATACAGGATGATTCTAAAATCATGGGACAAACATTGAGGGACGGTAGAGCTCACTTAAACAAACAATTATTGTATAGGAATATATGGGCGTGAGTGACGCGTTGAGGCACAAACACAAAAATAACACATGAAATGCAACACATTGTTTATTTACAACGTCGCCGCTAAATGCCTTTTTACAGCAATGTTTATAATAATTGCTTAAAATTGCTACCACTGACAGTAATGAAAGCTTGGTAGCGTTGGTGGGGTGATTGGCGAACAGATTCAAATACGCCGGGTATTTCACGCACGCCACCATTGTCAGCCAATCACGCCATATGTAGAGGTCGCCAAGCATGCGTGACTGTTGGTGGATGCATTTCCAGCAACTATTTTAACATTTTCTGTACGGAATCACTCGTTAAGTATGCTGCTAACGAACATTTTATGTTTCCGTTAATGTGTTATGTTTTTGTGTTTGTGCCTCAACGCGTCACTTCCGCCCATATATTCCTATAAATAATTGTTTGTTTAAGTGAGCTCTACCACCCCTCAATGTTTGTCCCTTGAATGTAGAATCATCCTGTATATGCTATTATAAGTATCGCTTCAGAAACGGGAATTTTTTTAATGCTGGATGCCGTATTGTAGAAATATATTCGGCCCGAATGGTACAGAGCGTTTAAAATTAATAATTCACGATTTAGAGAAAACAGGAACCATTTCGCGTCTTATAATTGCAGTATTTTTGCTCACAGAAGCTGTTAGCCATGCCTGTTGTAATCATAACAATACGACAGACTTCTAAGTGCTGGTATGCGAAGAACGGAATCAGCGATAAAATAGGACATGATCTTACTGCCAAATTAAGTACGGAATGAAACGAGCCTACAGTGACCGGCAGTTATAGTGGGAAGTCTCAGCGTGGAGAAGCGGGAAGCGTGGTCGCCGGCGAAAGCGTGGTAAAAGGGGTGGAAAGGAGATGCGCGCGTAGCCGACAGCTGTGTACTGGCTATTCGGAAAATATTGGGTAGCAGATAATGTACGTGATTGAAAATGGAACGGAATGGTAACTCGCAGAGGTGCAGCGAAGTCATTCACAGCAGAGAACGGGGAATAATAAAGACTTCTATACTGATGACGTTTACCATGGTTCGCCTTCAGTAGATCCATTATAAATTAAGTACAATAAGTTTATTTAGGGGGATTTTTTTTAAAGAACTGCCTAAGCATTTCCATATGGAACATGCTTACACACCAGTATTATAATGAAATAGAGACAGTGTTTGTAGAATATATTAGGCCTACAAATATTTGTACATCCTATCTATTCGATTTTAACATTATTAAGTGGTTTTAGGTAAAAGGTTTTCTTATTAAAGCTGTAAAATTTTTAATACTGAAGCATTCTGCGTCCCTATATTTTATTCGTCAGAAAACACGCTCTGGCGAAGCTCGCAGGCGGACGACCGACAATAAAGATTAAGGGTTAGTGGAGGTGTCAGCAGAAGAGTGATGCCAGGAGGGCGCGACCGCGCCTCGCAGCTACAAAGGTGTGCTACTAAAGATTTCTGCACGTGCAGACGACATCCGGAGACAACGGAAGGCACCAGGGTGCGGACACAGCTGCATTTTGCAGCTGCCCAAGGGACACCGAGATCCCACCACCAGC
>NQII01011685.1:6716-35464 GCA_002778355.1 Clitarchus hookeri
TTTTTTTTTTTTTTTGGAGATAGTGATAGACTTGTTCAATTTACGGACCATACGGAGGCAAATATGTATAACTAACAGAGACAAATACAAAGTGTAAATAAATGTACGTATAGGAATAATCCAGCATCATTTAAACAAAAAATATAGTACTTAAAAATAAAATAAGAATCCATAGAAAACATCATTATAAGAAAGAAACTGAAATACAAGGCAACAGTAAAATAAATTCCAGCTAATATGATTTTTAACTCAGATCACAAGTAATATATTTCCATGGATAAAGTGAACAATATAAATAAAAAACAGACCCACACAGTGAGAATGGAAAGAGTCACATTTCTCAAGATGATGTGACTTGCTCTTTGTTTCTTTGGGCTGTCTAACATTTATTGCTGATTTGTCTTGGTATGATGATTTATTAATTTCATTATTTAGCTTGTCTGATTCTGTGATAATTCCTCTATTATTTATATATTTGTTGATGTTTGGTTCTTGTGCTATATTGCACTGTAGTCAATATTTAATTGATGTTGGTTCTCTTTTTCCCGTGTGTATATGACAAATACTGTATTTGTGTACAACATAAGAATATTTGGAATTATTTAGATGTTGTCTATTCTTCTATTTGNTTTTTTTTTTTTTTTTTTTTTTTTCCCTTGTGATGGTGGTTGTATTAGTAATAGTAGTACTTACTGACAAGCACTGAGGTAATAGTGAAAGAGAGATGTTTGTGTTCTAATAATGTGACTGCACTCTTGTGCTCTACAAAATGTTTATGGTGGGAACAAATTTTTACTGAGTCCATAAGTAATGGCTTTATTTTTTAAAAGTGATATCTTTGTTGTTGTAAGTGTTTTCTATTCACCTTACCATTATAGGCCAAGTAAAAGTACTTTTATGTTCCTTGACTGGATATGATTGTGGAATCTGTAAGTTGCACCGGCTACTCCGCCAGCTTAATACAATATCTTCTACAGCAGGGGTCAGCAACCTTTCTACCTTAAAGGGCCACATCAGATTTGTGTTACGTCTTGGGGGCCGCATGGTTTATCATACCCATAAACATACGAACAAGGTGTGATATAAGCAGAAAAACACATTTTGAATTTAAATTTGTTTATTTCACACAAAACATTTCGTTTATAAGGTACACGATTATAAATTTATTTTTTTTGTAAATTGAAATACAGTTTGAGTATAAATGAAGTTCGAAATTGCATTAAAAATACAATAATAGTTTTCGAGAGAATTTAATGGGAAGTTTGGTATTGCATCCTCTTCACAAGCTTGTCAATATCTGGTCTGATTTTCGAAGTTGATACTTTGATTGAATTTTCCAGATGAACGTTAGTCAATCTACTTCTGGTTTTATTCTTGACAAAATTCATTTTTGAAAACAACTGTTCGCAAACATATGTGCTGGCAAAGAGAGACATCATTTTAAGGGCGTTTAACCTGATATTGGGAAAGTTGTCTTTGTCAATATACTTAGAATAGAATTCAGTTAGTCCCAAGTTGAACTTTTCCTTTAAGTCTGAGTTGCACTGTAAGTCTGTCAGTTCCATTTGAAGGTTTCCTGGCACATCACTGACCTTTACACTAAAAGGCCGGGAAAACAAGTCAATTAACTTTTCACTTTTCCTAAAGTCCAAGAACCTGGAGTTAAATTCATCTTTTAGTTCCACTAAAGCTGTGACATACTTGCTCATGTCAAAACCATCACATTCTGACAATTTCTCAAAATGAGTGAAATTGTAGTCCATGAGTTGATCTTGCCACAGATCAAGCTTGCACTCAAATGATTTGATACAGTCAAAGAGGTTGTGAATGAAGTTGTCAGGATGTTGCAATTTTTTGTTTAATATATTCAAATGCATTGTGATGTCTGCGCAAAATGCCAAATCACTTACCCATGAAGGGTTGTTGAATTCATTGACTGACTTTTCTTTGTCGTGCATAAAGGCCTTTATAGCATCTCTCAGTTCAAATACCCTCTTTAACATTTCTCCTCGAGAAAGCCAACGAACGTCACAAAAGTAAGGTATGTCTCCGTAATCTGCATCCATTTCAGCCAGAAAGGATTGAAATTGCCGATGTTTGAGCCCGTGAGATCTAATGAAATTTACTGTTCTAACAACGATGTCCATCACATTTTCGAAGCCTACCTTCTTGGCACACAAGCTTTGTTGGTGTATAATACAGTGATAGTTCATCAAAACATCGTCCCCTTTTCTTTCCTGAACCAAAGTAACTACTCCTTTGTTTTTGCCTACCATTGATGGACAACCATCAGTGGCAATTCCTACCAGATTTTTTAGATTAAGGTTAAACTTATCAAGCACATTCATTAAACTTTGAAACAAATCAGTTCCTTTAGTGGTGCCTTGCATCGGATGTAGGCTTAACAACTCTTCAGTAATATTGAAATTATCATTGATTCCCCGAACAAAAACAGCCAGTTGTGCAGTGTCGGTGATGTCAGTACTCTCATCAATAGCAATTGAATAAAATACAAATGCAGACGCTTCATCCTTAATAGAATCATTGATATCATCTGCCATATCATCAATACGTCTCAAAATAGTTGTTGCAGAAAGGCTTACTTTAGAAAACAAATTTCTCTGTGATGGACACAGAATTTCAGCGGCAGACCCCAGGCACTCTTTGACAAATTCTCCGTCTGAAAAAGGTTTTGACTTTTTTGCAATCTTTTCAGCTACTATGAAGCTTACCTTAACACAAGCTTCAGTCTCAACAGTAGGCTTTTTGAATGAAAACTGCTGGTTCTTGAGATTTTGCTTTAAATTAGAAACTTTATCACTCCGAACTTGTCCTTGAAAAGAGTTGAATTTTGTAGCATGTTTGGTTTCATAGTGTCGTTTCAAGTTGAACTCTTTCATTACACCGATTGACTCATCGCACACTAAACACACCGGTTTCTGCCGAACTTCAACGAACAAATAAGCATCCGTCCAACGTTCTTGGAAAACGCGACACTCGTCACCTACTTTACGCTTTTTACTAGAACTAGCCATAGTTGCAACAAACAACAGCTTGTAATGGTGACTACTGACACAACGAACACGAACCCTTCCACAGTGTTGTAAAAAATTGACCTGCCACGCCACGGCGCGGCAACATGTGAACTACCCTCGCGAACCGTTGAGAGGGAAATTCAAACTTTCGTCAGAACGAACGCCTTCACTCTCGATCACTCGGGGAGGCGACGCACTCCGACAATGACCGAGACAGTCCGAATGCACTCGACAGACACTGACGTAGTATTCGCATACACCAGAAACCTTTTTGTGTTATCAATTAATAGTTCACAACTCAACTCAAATTTTTTACAACTTATTAGTATTTGTAATAATAATTCTTTAATTAAATCAAACCTTTTTGTCGCGGGCCGCATAAAACCGGTTGGCGGGCTGCATGCGGCCCGCGGGCCTCACGTTGCCGATCCCTGTTCTACAGTATATAATTCTGGGATGGAAGAAACCACACCATGGAAGTTTACTTTAAAATACAATTACTTCATTACCTTGCTATAAAGATACCTGAGAATGTCTGTTTGCAAAGGATTACAAGATAAGTCGCGTATTATAAATTTTATCAGTTGACAAATTTTAATATAATAAAAGTTAACGGTAAAAGAATTCAATTTTCCTTTTTATTTTCAGACTTTTGATTAACCAACATAGTAACAGGCATTGAGGTCGGATCTCCCGAAAGCCTCGATATAATTGCAATGAGAAACAAACAAAATGTTAAAATGAATATTGCAGACACCATTTTCTGAGGAACTCTACCTTGACCAGCTAACAGGCTACATTTCTTTTCAAGGTGACACCATGGTGAGGGAAGGGCACCCTACGCTGCATTTTAAGTTCAAATTTCAATATTCTGTTTTGAACTGTATTTAACGTATACCAGTTTATGTTCCTAGATGCCCTTAAATGGATACATATTCAAAATAAATATTAATATAATTTTATTATATAACAATTTTTCAAACTATATATTTATATACATATAGAGTATCATTACTTTTACAATCCCTTTCTGTGTACAGATTATAAAATATTACCTTAAAATTGTTTTATTAAACAATTTCATTTTCAGTATTGAGGAATTTGAGCAATTCTGTTAAATATAGACACATTGGCTGCAACAGTATTCCTGATCCCATTTTTGTCCTATTGTATGCTCCTATTAAATGTATTATTACAAGTTACCAGGAGCATATAAGTTCTTGAAGGATACAGGTTTTAATAAAAAGAAAAGGGCCAAATTTAATTTTTTTTTTAATTTATAATTATTTCCAACATTAAGTTACCTATCTCTACTATTGACACTAGTTTCATGAGTACAACATTTAATACCAGTCTCAATTCTATTTAAAGTTGTCACTGTCTTTATACTTGCTACAGTCTCATAATCTCCACTTTATTATTTACACACACACACACAATCAATCTTTCTATTGCCATCTTTCCAAATGTCACTCACACATCCAGTCCTACTTTTACACAGTCCCACCCATCAGTCTCGTGCTCAACTGTACTGATGCTCATAGATTCCACTTGCATGTCACTGCATCGTCACTTGTCTTTCTGATGTCTCCATGAACCTGGCACCCAATAGCCAGACATTCAGCTCAGAGGCCCACCACAGGTTATATAGATCAGCTGGTCGGATCCATAAGTTTCCTTGCTACCCCAAGTCATACTGAGGGAGTTAAGGGCGATGACCAGAATATTCTTGCAATGATAACGCAAGTAATTCAATATTCCAAGGACAGGAGGCAGCATGAGTCCCGATGGGCTTATCGCACCAGTGACACACATCAGTAATTCATGGCGACTCCTCTATAACTCTGCCTAGCTCTTCTCATTATTGGTCTGCTCACCTCCCAGCAAAGTAAACTGGGTTCAATCCCCAGCCAGGTCACTCCCGGGTTTTTGCAAGTGGGAATCGTGCTCGACAATGCAGCTGGTCTGGAAATTTTCTAGGGATCTCCCGTTTTCCCAGCCATTGCATTCCGGCGCTGCTCCATTATCACCTTATTTCACCCTCATTGGCTCTCAAGACCTCATTAAGAGCCGCCCAAATCTCTCAACTCAACTCCAGTTATTGGTGATGTCCTTGCAACAGTGCGCCAGCACACGTAAAGTTTTACAGGGTTCCTCATTTGTAAACACATCTGCTCTTCTCCTGTTAGCGGTGATGGTGCCCTTGAGCACCATGCCTCGCATGCCCGAGGGAGACGGGGCAAGAGATAGGATACAAGAGCGGCCGCATGTAACAGTATTATGCTAATAGCTTAGTTTAAGGTTCACATGTAAAAAAATTTTGTGTATATGTTAATACTGTAATTTAATAGGTAATTTATGTAGTTACTCAGTTTTTTTTTATTTTATCGCTGAAAACATTACTTAAAATATGTTTTCATAGGAGAGAGAGTATGTTAAAACAGTAATTTGCTACCACAAATTTTTAAATCATTATAAATTTCTACAAGTAGCATGACTTGGTAACCCTAGTGTCACACATTTTAAAATAACATTCATTATCCTCTAATTTAGCCAGAATTATTTCAGTTACACATGAAAAAAAATTACCACGCATGAGCACTGTTCTGAAATGTGGTCGAACTGAACCATTGCAAGAATCACATGATGTAGTATGTGTATGCATTGAGGTCATTAGTATTTCTACATTTTCTTGATGGTGGTAGCACAGGTATGTAAAAGAAATTTAAGCATTGAATAGTGAAGGGACCATCAGTTCAGCTAATTGCTTTTTTTCTTGCATCAAACTGCAGGTAAATAAAGTTATGTTGTTGTAGAAATTGTTTTTGTTTTTAAATTGAAATGTTTTTAGATATATGGGGAAGTAACTACAAACATGGAAAGCATATTAAGTAATGTAGTTAATTAACTTTAACAACCAAAATAAATGAATGCAGACCTCAGTGTGGAAGTGCTTCCTTGGCAGGTTGTCTTCATGTTGTGTGAAAGAAGAAAGTTCCCAGTTTGAGTAACAGTGCACACATTGCACAGCAGTTTCATGTATAATAAACATATTTAAAAAAAAAATTGATAGTATTCTTAAGATTTTAAATGTCAAGTTAAATGAAAAGTCAATTTTAACAACTGACATTAAAGAAATGTAAACCTGGAACAATATTAAGATAGTAAGTTTGAGGTCTGTAGTGTATATATTATATTAGGTGAAATTACTTCTCTTGCTCTTAATTAGATTCTGTCTAGTGTACTGATACAAAGTTTTTGAGGAATGTAATTTAAGAAAGAAAATTTTCCATTAATAATTTTTTTTTGCTCTAAATGGCGTGTTACAACATTTTCAATTTGTCCATATCAATTATTAAAATCAGCAGCTCTTTTTTTTTTACCTCAAAATTATGGTTTTTGATAAAAGAAGTGATCCTGAATAAATTATGGACACCTTGGGCAGCTAAACCACGGAAGCATCACAGTACCCCAAACTACACAGTGGATTTTTTGTGCATTATTGATTATTCATGCTCACTGCTCTTTCTTCCTTGTTCAGTTGTGATTGGCTATACATCCCTTTATCACCTGACATGTTACTGGACAAAAATTGTCTGTCTTTGTCTCATTTCTGAGCTATGAGTTCAAGCATCAAGTGGCAAAGTCAAGATTGCAGACACCCCTTTCAAAGACCCACATTTGTAATATTTTACATCACAAAACTGTAAGAAATATAAGTATGCAATGCAAACAATATACAAATATTTAGTCTAGTGTTTGGTACAAAATTAAACACATTTAATTTGCTACTAATTCAAGTATTATGTTGTTGAGACATACATTTACAACTGCCAACAGTGTAGTTGTTCTCCAATCGTCGTTTAGATTTTAATATGTGTAGGTACTAATTTGCATTCATTTTGCACAATTTCAAAAACATTAAGTTTAACATGAACCAGCTGTATTAAAAACAACTGCCATTTCAGTACTTAATACTAAACGCAAATGTTATGTGAAAGAACTTTTCTTATTATTGTAAAAATTATTCATTTGGTTACGTGATGTTTGAGAGCTTGAATTGTGTGTTGCAGCCGGCTCCAGGGCCTTATGACCACTCAGTGGATGAGCGGGAACACACAGTAGAGCAGTGGAAGGAGCTGATCTACCAGGAGGTGATGGAGTACGAGATTACACACGGCCACAATGCACTCAGCACCGCTCACTGCACCGCCCACGGGCCCGGCCAGGACGATGCTGACGACATGGAGCGCCCTGCACGGCGGTAGTCAGCCACCACACTCCAACGTCCCCTCGAGTTTCACTACTTGCTACTCTCGCCACCAGTGAATCCTACCCGCACTTCATCTTAACTGCTTAAAAAAAAGTTGAAGCGTGTCTTTGACACTTCTTTAATGATCTCTGTTCAAGGTGAATATTGTTTACCAGTTGTCTCCATAATTTAAGTTGTAAGACTGTTGTGGCCATGGTTTATCAAGCTAACTTCTAGGTGTCACATCTAGGTGCAAGCAGGGATTGAGCTCATGCCTACTTGTTTGACAGGCAGGTATTCTGACTCCTACTCAGTAGGGGCCAACTAGGGTGAAGTTATATTATTTTCAGGCACATTTCTCTACACTTTTATGACCAAACACGTTCTCTAGCGACTACTTGTGATGTTGCCATTTTTTTTACTTATTTAGCACAAAGAGCAGTAACATGTATTTTATGGTTATTCAGCACTGTTGGTTCCAGCATTGGTAATTTGAAATTGGTATTGTTCCACTAAGCAGTTTTGCAGGCATGGGAACTGTAGTTGAATGGAGAAAAATAAATGCCAAAAAAACTTCAATGCAGCAAGCAAGAGTGTCTGAGTGACAAAAATCAATATGTTGCATCACATGTAAAGTTGAAAATGTGCTATTTTTGTACGCTTTGGAATAATGATTTTAGGTTATTTATTTAGGAAGGTTTATGCATGAAGAGCATTATTATTTCGTGTTTGATATGAGGTTTTCCTGCATATGCAATAGTTTCTTAAATTCATAACACATTTAAATCAAAGCATTCATCTTGGTAAAAAAGAAAAACAACTCAACGACTTGTTGAAACCCTGTATTTTATTAGCATTGGGAACTTTTTTTCTTGGACACAATTTGAATTACTGTGTAAACTTAACCTTGAAAAATGTTTTATTGCTGTTGCAAGCAGAAATGTGTTGCTTTTAAATATAATGTAAAATTTATTATATGACTGAAAGTATTTGGGTTAACTTTTCACATTGTTAATACTCAGTAACATGAGCTTTAAAAAATGTAAAATGGCTATGATCAGTACCATCACATGAGTGAAAAATAAGCATGACCTATTTTTTTACAGTGTAATACAAAATAAATAGGGATAGGTATTAAGTGACTTGTGAAACTGCAGAAAGGTTCACTTTCTGCTTGGCTAAATATATAAAGAATATGCAGTGACTCGAGGGGAATATTTGTTGTTGTATTTATTTACACCCAAATGGTTGATAGGCAATCGTTTTATAGGTTGTATTTCCACTTAAATGGATTCTTCGGTAGGCAGTAAAATTCCTCTCTAATAATCTAGAATTTGTTCTTTCGTAGTGTAGTATTTCTGTCAGTGCAGAGTACCTCTTACTGTTTTAGGCCTTAGATTGGTAGTAGGTTTAGCTCAGACGTGGAGCTGTCGCAAAGTGGTGTTAACAATGGCTTTGCCTTATTTGTGCTTCGTTGGTGTTATACAGTTTTCATAGTTTTATATCATTTATGTCCAGATTTCTGTACTACGCTGAACTTTTCCTTTCAGAATTATTTGCAAACTTGATTGTGGTTCATTTGTGTACTTTGTATCTTATACTTTTGGGACTGATTTTGCACTTCTTGTATTTAGTAAATGAACTTTTTGCTAATATTATCATATTTTTGCTGTAATGTAAGTCCCTTTTGAATGTTTTTTATCATGAATATTTTTAACGATTTGATAAATATTTGTAACATTTTTATTTTGTTTCCGATTACATATTTACATTTTTTGTTGATTTTCATTAAGTTTCTAGGTATACATTTTTGGCATGGATATGACAAAGCATAGTGAGGTTCTAAACTATCTGTGCTGCTCCCATCTAGAATTGTTGATTCATATTGTTACCACATAGATGAGAGACAGTCTTGTAGGGTAAAATGTTTTTTGGTCAAATCCCATTCACCTTGTTGATCACTTGTAGGTAGTGAAGTTGGAGCAGTTTTTTTCTTGTGTCTCAACACCTTATGATTACATAATGTAGTGGCAAGAAATGCATCCATGCAAGTGTGAAAGTGGTGAAAACAAGTTTGTCCATATGCGTCCAGAGGATAACGCTGCTAAGGGTGGAACAGTAGAGGAAGAAACTGATAAATTGACAGTTTACTATGTGATGTGTGTTGTGCTTGTCATTTTTAAGTTTTTGGAACTGTTTATGATCTGTCCTCGTATACTGGCAGGCTGATTTTATGTGACAAGATGTTTGAATTATTGTGCAGTTTTGTGCACAGCTTGGCTGGGTTGGTTCTTGTTGTCTTAGGTTGGTATGCGAAGGAAATTATGTTATAGAAAGAAAGTTGTTTTAATCATTGTTTGTACGTTTTTATCAGCCTTTGGCAGCAGTTGTAAAGCGAGAAGTTTTGTGCTGTTGTACATATTTTTAGTGACTTAGATTTCCTACGTAAACAATTATGATGTGTATATTGATAAATACTTTATTTTTGAGGCAGCAAGTTGAAGAAATGATTGTAGATTGTCTTAAGTTATTTTGTTCAATGTGGTTAATACTCTGACATGTAGGAAAATGTTTTTATCGACTGCTTCCAGTAAACTGAGTGAAATAGAGCGAGATTACATGACAAAACAGCGTGTTTTTAGAAACATGCAAGTACACTCCGATCCAAAAACACGAACGAAGTTTGTGTAAAGTGCTAGACAAACAACATTACAAGTTTGTGCACTTCAGGCAGATAATTTACAGCACTGTGTTATTCTGAATATTTTTACCATGCAGTACGATGGTGAGTGAATTAACATCTGCGATAATAAAATTTAAAAATCTTTGGCATGATATTTGAAGAATGTTTTGTCTAAAGCCAACTTTTGTGTTAAACCCTTTACTATGTAGCAGTTTTGCCATCTTGTAAATATTATGGTACTGTTCTGTTCCTTTTTGTGAATAAGTATGTATAATTACATTATTGCAGTTATATAAATATTAGTATATAACCATTTAGTAAAATTGTACTGATGAAAGCATTGTAGAGGAAATTATTAAATGGTGTATGTGTGTTGTTTTGTGGCAAGAAGTTGGAATATGGAAAGAGTATTTTGTTGTAGTCAAATCAATTTCATCATTTAAGTAGTACTTTTAGAATTCAAGCAGTTGTAGCAACTTGAAACCATCAGATGTTTCAGTAGCTTTCTAGAAAATGCAGTTGTCTCCAGCAATCACTGTGTACACTGTTATGTAATACACACAAAATGTATTGTACATTTCCTTTAGTCCACCATCACTGTCACCGTGTAATATTTTCTTTCTTTGATTTATATTATGTAAAGAAAAGAAAAATGTGCTCATTTTCCTCAAGAAGGGAAAAAAACATTGTTCAACAGTGCAATAATTTAATTGATAACAGTGTTTACTGCACAGTCCAGAGTGATTGATTTTTCAGTCATGTGTGAAACTTATATGTAGAACTCATTCTTATTTACGATATGTTCTCTTCCCTTGACTTCTGAATTCATAGTATAGATCACAAAAACTTGTGAAGTGTATAATCGTGATATATTGCTCTTAGTATGGACATAATGTGTACTCATATTGTGTAAGGTTGTGTTTGGAAACATGTTATTGTGTAACTTTTACTTTTTCCTCAAGTTTGTGAACGGTGCCTCTGTAGTTTCAGTAGGCGTGATGGCGAATCAACTCTTTAATGTCTACAAAAACCAAATATGTGGTTTAAGAGAACAGTTGATATGTTTTTTATCAGTGCAATTCAGCAAAGCCAATTCTTTAATCATAATTTTTTTTGTGATTAATTTGTTTAGGGTATTTTGGTCTGTATTCCTAAATCAGTCATTAGATAAAAATTGTAAGTAATTTCTTTGTTATTTTTACAGGTATAATTAATTGGATTTGATCACACAAAATTCCCCTATTTAGTGGGAATTGTGGTTTTGTTTAATATACTGTATGATAAACACAGACCAAGGGTAATCCTGTTTGCAATTCCAAAATTTATTTTCTGTTTCAGTGAAGTATGTATGTAAAAAAAGTGGTATTTATAATAAATTTTTTATGCATATAAAAATTGTTTGTGCATATAAAAAAATATATATATACACATTCTTTTAGTTGATTTCAAAGGAATATTGAAAATACAAATAAAATAATTTAGTACAAAAAAAACTGGCTCTGTGTGTTGAAGGTAGGTCAGTTCAGGGGAAATATGTTTTAGAACTATCAATTTAGCCTCCTCTTCTAAACATTATTTTTTGAGACATTGTTTTCATTACCTACCTTTAATACTTTTTGCTTTATAGCCTTGTAAAAAAGACTGTACTACATAGTCACCCTATATCACTTACGATCTGGGACAGTAACACAATACATGTATCATTTTATAGAATCTGAGTGGATTCAGATAACAAATAGGGATGGTAAGATGAATGTATTCCATTTGCCAAAGTTCACTAAAAGTACATTTGTATACTGTATATAACTGAAACGCAAATTGGTTCAAAAGCAAGACAAGGCTTACATTTCAAACTATTTTGAAGATTTTTTTTTTTATTATTATGCTGTATATAACTGGGAAATTGTTTGACTTATGTTTATTCCCTATCTTGGAAGCTTTAAAATTTTTTTTCATAAATTAGTGAAATCACTACTACTTTTCTATATCTTAAACTAAAAAAAATAATAACACATTAAAATAATTTTCCTGGTCACTTTCAGATGCATTTGTGCCTTCACTACCATCTTGTTTGTTGTGCATGACACAAATTTCTTTTCCTTTAAATATTATCTTGAGAACTTTTAAGGAATTACACGGTAAAATACTGTGAAAGTAATGTAATTTAGCTTTTCATCTTGCAAGTTGATGTTGGTTAATATTCTCCAGACATCTGTTCTGAGATCATTCCTGCACATACGGTAGCTCTTGAATTGTTTGCGTATATTCACTTTCCAGTTTTCTCAATTTGTAACACATGTTATCTAACTCTGTATAAAATCAGGCTTGGATGCTGCAGTCTGTTTTTTGTGTTTCAATTTCTTTTGTTTTTGTGTTTGAATGTGGGTAGAAGTTATTTTATTAATCCGGTTGTAAATGTTATCTAAACAATTGGTGCAAGACTCAATATATTAACTTTGACTTAGCATTAATGTAACTGGTAAACAGAATCTGTTTGATCCAGTGGTGCTGGAAGATTTTCANTATATTAACTTTGACTTAGCATTAATGTAACTGGTAAACAGAATCTGTTTGATCCAGTGGTGCTGGAAGATTTTCATATTTGGATTTGCCGTAAGGGACACTTCCTAAAACTCTATACACGTCTTAGTTCAGTGAAGTGATCGAGTAAAATTGTTATATAAAAGAACAGTTTGAAATATTTTCTGTAATAAGCAAATCAGTACTATACATCAGTTAACATTTTCTCTGTACACAACAAAATATTAACATGTGAGTGAAGGTTGCAAGTATGCCGCTAGACTACCAAAAATATATAAAAGGATAGGAATCCAAATACTTGCAGTGTAGTACGTGTCGACAGGCGCGCACACACAGGACGACACATTTCCCACGTGGTTGTGCGATTGCTACATTTATTACTTCCAACTATAGTCATAATTTTTGCTTGAATTTCTGGTGTGTCTGGCTTTTGTAACAGATAACACCATCATGGACTTGAAGAAAAGATACTGTATACATCTCTACAAGGGGTACTACCACGAACGCACTTGCTGAAGTGTCCCTCCTGTCCGTGTCAATTGTTACTTATCTGTGGCCGTTGGGTTAGAGCATCAAAGTAAAAATACCTTAAGTTACGGAAGTGGTAAATTACTGACATACTGTTCATTAATATTCAGTTTATTTATTTTTTTTANAAAAATACCTTAAGTTACGGAAGTGGTAAATTACTGACATACTGTTCATTAATATTCAGTTTATTTATTTTTTTTTAAGTCTGAGATATGGGACACATGATGTCCTGTCCTATGTTCATACAGGATAATTCTTTCAGCCCCATGATAAAGGAAAATCCTTGCAATACAGGACAGTTGGCAAACGTACCCTGCCCTAACATTTAAATAATAGTCATGCATAGAAGAATTTTACACCAAAAACATATGTTTACTTCATGCAAAATTATGTTTGAACTTTGTAGCAGGCTTGATATGGTTTTTTCTTATTCTTGGGCTCTGTTGTTGCAAACTGTTAGAATAGTTATTCTTATTCTACCAAAAATGTTTTTCTATAGCAATTTATTTGTCTCATGTCTATTGGGCCCTTCCCATTGAATTAAGAATTATAATGGCCAGGTGTTTACCTGATCTGAGAACTGTAAGGAAACAATGTAATTTTCTTGCTAAAATGGAGACAGGTTTTGCAATGTGATAAATGTCTATTCAAAAAAATTTTTACACCATTATTGATGTATTTTGCTGTCTGAAGTATAATTCTACATTGTTTATACATAGAAATACATAGAGATAGAAAATTTTGCATTGTATTGCATTTAACATTTATATACCTACAAAAATTAAATTTGATAAGCAAAATTCCCCAAAAATTTACGTACCTATACAGGATGGTTTGCCTAATGTGGACATCCTTAAAATTTCCAGAACGGTTGCAGATCATGAAATGCAGTTTTCGCTAAATGAAATTACGTACGGGGGTAAGTAATTTGCTGCTAAGTGACTATTCGTAACACGTGTATGGACAGAAATAACTAAACCATTTTCCCATGGAAACTTACATTTATTTCAGCTGCATCTGAAAGTACTTACAAAGAGGAATTAAGTGTTATAGCATATGCAATGGACAGTAACACAGAAACACCAATAAATTATGTGCAAATATGATTAAGTTAAGTGGGCTGGTAGTATGGGAGAGCGGACCTGTACTCACAGCTGTAAGCAAGCAACATGCGCCATGACTCATTCTGGTGGGACCGCTTCCTAATAGCAGTGCAGCACCAGTATCCGTAATCTGTTATGGTAAGTGGTAATGCAGTGTGTGGCTATACATTCACAATGAAGTTCACAAATTAGTAAAAACTGGACACACTACTTATTTACAATGAGTGTGGCAGAAATGCCAAGCAAGCCGTCCAAATCTATGGTGGAAGGTGTTCTAATGGGACGCCCATCTCACGGCAAATGATGCAAAGAATTTGCACATGTCTCTTGTCATGAGGTGATTGGAATTCCACAAGTGCGACGAAAGACTGCTACGGGCGAGATGCATCAACACGATGTGTTGGCACGTGTCGATGTAAACCCCCACATAAGTACGCGAGAACTTTCCGGGTTTGTAGGAATAAGATAAAAAAGCGTGTTACGGATACTATGCCATCGGAAATGCCATCCATNCGAGAACTTTCCGGGTTTGTAGGAATAAGATAAAAAAGCGTGTTACGGATACTATGCCATCGGAAATGCCATCCATATCACATGGGTTTGTTTATTAGGCATTACATGAGGTGATTTCCAGCAGCGTGTTCAGTTTTGTAGGTTTATTATGTTGTCAGTAAGGGATGACAGCAATTTTCTGGAGAATATACTATTTATCAAGCAACCTTCACAAACCATGGGCATGTAAATTTACGAAATATGCACTACTGGGCGACGAAGAATTTGCGTTGGTCCAGCACGTGGAGCACCAGCGACAGTGAAAAGTGAACGTGTATTGTGGAATAGTTGGAGACTGCGTCAAAGGGCCATACTTCATTCAAGACACAATGACCGGCTGTATGTACGCCATTTCCTCAGAGAGACCTTATCGGCACTTCTGGAAGACATACTGCTCGACATACGTCATGATATGTGGTTTCAGCATAATGGTTATCCTGCACATTTGACTTTGATGGCAAGGTAAGTGTTAAATGTATTGTTTCCAAACCAGTGGTTAGGGTATGGTGGTGTTGTAAGATGGCTAGCTCGCTCCCCCGACCTCACATNAATGTATTGTTTCCAAACCAGTGGTTAGGGTATGGTGGTGTTGTAAGATGGCTAGCTCGCTCCCCCGACCTCACATCTCTCGATTTTTTCTATGGGGAACACTGAAAGGGTGTGCAACACTGTTCCTAAGACGCCAGACACACTGTAGGCCGTTTGTCGCTCGCTACATGTGTGTTTACAGATGTGTATTGCTGTCGATGGTAAACACATCAAGCACTTGCTGTGAAAAGACCGAATGTGAAGCATTTCAACCATAGCCGTGCTCTTTTGTACTATACATGCAGATGCGATTGCTTTTATTCTTACAGGGGTTTGTTCAGTTTTTGTTATGCATCTGTACACACTCGTTATTCAGTACAGTTGATGACTAGGAAACAAGTATTCTGAATTACGGTGGTTTCTGAATAAAATTTAATGTATTGATATCAGACTTGCATTCACATTGCCTGTCTTCCCTCTCCTTTGTCCAATATCGCATTCCGTGCCCCTTGCCCCATTAAGGTATGGCTACACTGCAATAATGAAGTGGTCCAACTGGGATGAGTCACGGTACGTTTTGCTTGCTTACAGCTGTGAGTACATGTCCACTGCCCTACGCTACCGGCCCACTTAACTTAATCATATTTGCAGATTATTTCTGTTACTTTTTATTGCATATGCTATACCACTGAATTCCTCTTTGCACGTACTTTTAGATGTCATTGAAATAAATGTAAGTTTCCATGGGAAAAGTCCTGTGGTTTAATTATTTCTGTCCATACAAGTGTTACAAATAGTCACTTTGCGGCAAATTACTTGCCCCCCAACGTAATTTCATTTAACGAAAACCGCATTTCGTGATCTGCAACTGTTCTGTAAATTTTGAGGGTGTCCACGTTAGGCGGACCATCCTGTATATATTTTTTTTTAACTTTCTCATTAACATAACAATATGTATTATTAACACACACTAAATCTTGTAAAAACNGTTAGGCGGACCATCCTGTATATATTTTTTTTTAACTTTCTCATTAACATAACAATATGTATTATTAACACACACTAAATCTTGTAAAAACTGAAGAAATATNCCCCAACGTAATTTCATTTAACGAAAACCGCATTTCGTGATCTGCAACTGTTCTGTAAATTTTGAGGGTGTCCACATTAGGCGGACCATCCTGTATATATATTTTTTTAACTTTCTCATTAACATAACAATATGTATTATTAACACACACTAAATCTTGTAAAAACTGAAGAAATATNTTTTTTTAACTTTCTCATTAACATAACAATATGTATTATTAACACACACTAAATCTTGTAAAAACTGAAGAAATATTATTCCAGTAAACCTTGAGCATAAGAAAATATGGTATCTCTACCATAATTTTTCGGTTCAGGAACACACTCGCTATACTTACTTGCTACTCATCTGGTATTACTTGACATGCTCTACGACAGGACTATGCTTATGTGTACCGTAAGTGCTGTGTATTTGCTGACTGGAATAACATAAAGAAATTTCTATCCAAATTCACTGACACGTACTTAAAAAAAANAAGTGCTGTGTATTTGCTGACTGGAATAACATAAAGAAATTTCTATCCAAATTCACTGACACGTACTTAAAAAAAACAAGTTATAAAATGCTGTGGAGTATTAAATTATAGTGTTAGTTAGATAAAAAGGCAAAAAAGTAGATTGTTTATTTGTTGAACCATTTATGAACAGTAAGTAGTTAGAAACAAGTAGCAGTACGGGCATAGTAAGTTTATGTAGTGTAAAAAAACATTATTGCAACAAAATGTGATTTTTAGTAGCTATAGCAAGGACANGGGCATAGTAAGTTTATGTAGTGTAAAAAAACATTATTGCAACAAAATGTGATTTTTAGTAGCTATAGCAAGGACAAGTAAATTTTAGCATTTTATAGCATTTATTTTGCGATTACTAGAAATTTACCACCCTAGAAAGACAGTATTTGTTGAAGATTAAGCAGAATGCTTTTGTAGACTGTGTAAAGTTGAAAATATAAGTATTCATTCATTGTTTACAAATTCTTGATTATTTGTTTATAGCCCTCTGATTTCATATAATTTCATATATTTTCATTAGACACACATATTCATCATTTTCCAACAGTAGCAATATTTTCATGTCTGCCACCTGTTTTGTGTAGGAAATAAAGACTATTTGGTATGCTTTTAGCATAAGCCCTGTGGTAAAGATCATACTGATGTTATGGTTGCCATTATTGCACTTNCCACTGAACCTGCTTCTAGCTTGTCCCCTGCTGTGCTTACATACAAAGTTATAGTACTGCATGTCTCTCTCTCTCTCCCACTGCAGACTGTTTGAGTATTTCTCATGCCACTTAATTCTGGTTCCAGGAATTTTGCTCCATCCAGGTTGTGATGGCTCTGTACTATAAATACTGCTACTGTCTCACCCCCATCTCCCCCTAACCAGTCTTTGCGCTCTTTTTCTCTCAAGAGATCAATATGCTGATCAGCCCAGTTCCTCGAGCGCTACTGTTGAAGTGGCTCTTTGTCTTGGGTGCTGAGGATGAGTGGCGTAGGCAGCAGTCGTTATTTTAGTGCTGACCAGGATGTTTGCAAGACAACTGTAGTGGTGACACTTTAGTCTTCGGGCATACTTGTGTGGCAGGACTCAGGGGAGTCGTCTCTTTGCTTGGCCTGGCAACAGCAGCAGCTCCTTATCTCTCCCTTGGGCATGGAGCGGATCTACCGATCTAGACATGCTTTCTAGTGAGGGGGGGGGAGGGGCTTTATTTCCCCATGCTGCAGGTATGAACCTTTGATGTGTAGCATGGGAGGGAGGCACTGTCTCATAATAATTTTAGGAAACAATTTTAAATTACTAAAATAAAATATTTAAAAAAATTTTAATATCACAGTGAAACCCTGTTAAGAAGTTTACCATGAAGTTTTCTTCTTAGCAGGTTTATTAATTTTACTCCTTTTGTGTATAGAAATGTATAATTCAACCCTTATAAAAAATTTTCCTGGTTAATGAGCATGATTTTTTCAGTCCCTTAAGAAGTGTCTTTGCAGGGTTTTACTCAAGTTCCTTTCAGTTAAAAACATTCGCAGGACAGTTTCATGTCAAGGTAAGGGTTTTGAGGAAGAGGGTCATGTCCCCTGTAAGCCCTTTGGATCCACCTTTGCCTCGGGGATGGTGGAGCAAGTGGGAGAATGAGTTCGGAAGAGATGAGGGCAGCACAGGGAAGTAGAAGGGTATATCTGGAAATTAAGAGGCGCATGAGATGACTGCTATAAGTTCATTTCATATAAGAAGTGACAGTCGGTGAGTGGCAATTTGACATATTCAAAACAAACAACGTGCCATTTACAAAATTCTGTATCAGCTGATGCACAAACGAACAAAAGTTAATATTACGTTGGCTATTCTGAGTGCACTGCCGACACACATTAGACCAGCCGAAAATACGTGATAAGAAAGAGTTCCAAGGTTAATTAATACATTTTATTTTACATGGTCATAAAACAGCGGTTTTTAGTGTTAAAAACTAAACTTCTTGCTAAAGTAGAAAGGTATAGGTGTTCAAAATTAAAGCCACATTAAAACAATCCATATCCAAATGAAACGCAATTTTAAAAACTTTTTTCACTTCTTATCCCCCCTCTCCAACTCGGCTTTCCTTACATGTTTGATATTAATTCCAAAAGCATACAGAAATATTGCATAATATTGTTGGGGATTATTTTGTTGAATAATCTGACGAAAAATATTTCAAATTCCTTTCATTCCGAGCCAGTAAAAGAACAACAGTAAACTTTACAAAGACGCTACCTCTCGAGAAAAAAAATGTGGCTCAGAGCACGCGCTGAAATGTTGTGCACACCATCTGTGGGGTGCTTTTCGAAGCACTCCAAGCCAGAAGTGAATAGCGTTCGTTTGCTTTGTATAATATATTTATGAACAGATACCAATAGTTTTATTTTTCACGAGCTCCGCATAATTTTTAAAGTAACATATATTTCGTGTACAGCGTTTACGGAAGACCCTATACGCCTTTCAAACCTCTCACTGCCTGCCGCGTCACCCAAGTAGTTCACTAATTGCCGCACGAAGCAGCACCTCCTGAACACACTGACTCGTCGCATCAAAGCCAGTTGATGGTGAATATTGGCGCGGCAATCGTCAACTGTCAAGAATGTGGCCTTCATATATGGTACAGAGTATACACTTGACCTTACTGAAAGAAACACGAGTGTCGTGTTACAGGATGGTTTATTGAACACAACCTGCAGGAACAAAGCAATGTGAAATTTTGTCATAGGGCGAGAGCTTGTTGGAAGGTGGTGGAGGGTAGTGGGATGGGGGGTAAGGAGCAAGGAGAGTATGACAAGTGAGACGAATACTGAATATCAGTAAAGTACAAGATAAATATAAAAGAATACCCCAACTTTGAAGGTCTATAATATCAAAACCAAACAACCTATAACCTTGATTGACCAATCAAATGAACCATGGAACTGTGAAGTTTATTTACCACCACAAGAGGCACGAACGACATCTACACGATAATCAAACTCGTTCCACACTCGTGTCAGCATGTCCGGTGTTACGGTTGGGATGGCGTCCGTAATTCTCATTTTGAGATCATCAATGTTAGCCAGCAATGGTGGACGAAACACTTGAACCTTTATGTACCCCCATAGAAAAAAATCGTGCAGGGTAAGATCCGGGCTCTTGGGGGCCAGTGATGAAGAGCCTGGTCACCAGCTGCACCTCGACCAATCCAGTGTTGCGGCAACGTCTCGTTCAGGTATTCACGAACAGCTAGGTGCCAAAGGGGTGACGCATCATAAAGGAGACATCAGACCATCCCCTTCACATTGACATGTCGAATGCGAGCTCGCTACCTCCTCACCACCTCAAACCGAGAGTTACGAACGCNACCATCCCCTTCACATTGACATGTCGAATGCGAGCTCGCTACCTCCTCACCACCTCAAACCGAGAGTTACGAACGCCATCAAAACTGTAACTGGACATACTGACAAGAGCGTGGAACGAGTTTGATTATCGTGTAGATGTTCGGGCTGCTCATTGGGGTCACATTGAACATTTATGAATGTATGGTAAACAAACTTCACGGTTCCACGGTTTATTTGATTGGTCAATCAAGGTTGTAGGTGGTTTAGTTTTGATATTATACACCTTCAAAGTTGGGGTATTATTTTATATTCAGCCTGTATTTAACTAACATACACAGTTAAACTTCACTGCCACAACTTTATTACTAATCGCAGTCTTTCATACCAAGGCCATTATTCCAGAACATTAAAT
This sequence comes from Clitarchus hookeri, assembly GCA_002778355.1. Lineage (NCBI taxonomy): Eukaryota > Metazoa > Arthropoda > Insecta > Phasmatodea > Phasmatidae > Clitarchus > Clitarchus hookeri. The sequence continues at coordinate 27,285 of NQII01011685.1, forward strand.
TTGGCATTACATACGTACTACTATCTTGGGCGATTGGCAAGCGATGACCAGCACTTGACTCACAAACATATTTCCGAATGATGTTTCTCTATGCCGTGAAATGGTATCATGTAAGTCATGGTTTGTTATTCACCGCCCCATGTAAAGTTATAAACACGTGGAAACAACATCGTTCTATAGTATTGTTTTACAGTAACTTTTATGAAAAACCTACAGGAATGTTACGTTTGTAATGTTATCTGTAATGATGGCAATTATTATATACGAGAAATAACTCTACATACAAAAACAGAACATATTTATAATTTTTGTTATTGTTGGACAGGATATATTTATTTAGCTTTTCATTGCATAACAACTTGCAGATTAAATTTGTGCACGGTGCCAATCACGGACTTATTAACAGTATGTTTAAGCAGCACACACCTACCTGTGATTTTCTGTTTAACATGATTTCACACATATGTTGGTAATAATTTTTTGTAGTAATTGTATAATTGGTATTTGTTGTGTCTCCTTTTTTGTAATGTGGAAATTAGAGACTTTCATTTTAAATGCTGAACTTATGTTTGAACAGTGGAACTGCAACTTTTGTGGTTATCTGTTTTATACTTTCATACAATTATAAAATCTAAAATATTTAGCAGTCCTGCAAATCTGAGCTGTATTGTATTGTTTGTAATAAAATGGCATGTGGATCAAGTTCATAACCCCAATGCGAAAACACTGAACAACAATGCAGCCTTTGATTTGTGCAGTCTGCAACTACGGAACTTAATACATAACCTTATTTTCGTTTGTTGTGATAATAGTAACCCGCCCTTAGGTTTCAACAAAATGTCTTTAGTGATAAATGTTAAGTTTTAAGTATACTCTGAAATACACATTCCAACCAATTTATACTGCATACTTCAGTTTTTTTTTTTCAGCAACTTGTTGAGCTGTGGCAAATATTCAAATAAGATACATTAAGGCAGATTAGGTTGTGATATATACATACATGACCTTGAAAAAATTATTTTAATTCTAACAGCTTTTTATGGTGGGGAAAAAAAAACTTTGTAAATCCAGTTTTTGCTGTCACCTATGAATGATAAAGACTACTCTGTGGGCTATACCATTTCAAATGCACGCACATCATTTTTGAAAATGACACGACACTCGCTGAAATACATATAAGCCTCCACAAAAATGTTGAAACATTAGAAACAACTTCATCACAACTGTGTAACTCGTGCAAATAGTTTTAAACACGATAACTTACAAATCTTAACTCATCCCGGCACTGAGGATGTACATAGTTTTACTGTTGTAGCTGATGGGCTCANCACGATAACTTACAAATCTTAACTCATCCCGGCACTGAGGATGTACATAGTTTTACTGTTGTAGCTGATGGGCTCACAAATGTAATTATTTTTGTTCACATGTTATATGCAATCTTTTGTAATGTAAGATCTGTAAATAAAAAACTGAAAAGCAATGTGTACGTAAATAGTAGGTTTTGTTGAATGAATTCTGAGAGGTGTAATTATCACCAAAAAAAAAAACATATTTTAATATTGAGTGAAGTTATTAAAATAAATATAATTTATTCAACATAATACTCGAGGTACCTATTATGTAAATTCAGTTAATTTTAAAACCATAAAAAAAATGGGACCAACCAGGATTTTAACTGTGTAAACTTTCATTCACAGCTGGACACAACCATTTATGCTAACAAGACACTTGCAGAGATATATGAAAGGACAGTAATTCAAGTACTCGCAGTGTAGTACTTGACAAGCATGCAGAGAGAGAGAGAGAGAAAGAAGGATGACACATTTCCACACGGTCGCACGATTACAATGTTTCACAGGCTAGACTAGCTTCATCAGGTGGCCTGATGAAGCTAGTCTAGCCAGTGAAGCGTCGCAATCACGCAACCGCGTGGAAAATGTGTTGTCCTTTGTGTGTGTGTGTGTGTGCCTGTCAAGTAGGAGTACTTGAATTCCTGTCCTTTTCTATATTTTTGGTAGCATAGCGGCCTAATTGCAACCTTAAAGCACTTGCAAAGTGTGTAGGATAAATAATATATAAACAATTTCAACAATTCTGTTTTTTTTTTTGTTTTGTTCTAATGATGGTTGCTCTTAGAACATATCATACTAGAGGGAGGCAGTATTCTTGCCAACAGTAACTTTCACATGCAAAAAAAAATTAAATTGTGGTGGTTTTAGTATTTTTTGATAAATGAATACATTGCAATGTATGACAATCTGGATGCATCGTATATTGATGTTAATCATTCTGCTGGCTAAATTGTACGCATTCTGTGCATGCTTAGGGTTTAGGTCACAGATAAATCAACAAAATTGGTGTTAAAAAATTAAGGGATAGGCATCATAACGTTCTGGAAAACAGATAAATCCTAGATATAACATAACCTGCCCTAAAACATGTATAAAAATGTTTAGAAATACTAGCCTAAGAGTGGAAGATGGCAACTTCTTTGCTATGGTGGTGTACAGCTAGAACTACACTTGCCTGGTTCAAGCTTGGAGTCTAAGAACACCACTAGAGGCATTCCTCAAATTTTTAAAAGGTGGTCTGTATAGCTGTTCTTGTCTCTCCTCAGTTTTTAATCACTTATCAAGATGGTATACATTTAGTACATACCACCTAAGTACAAATCATAACATGCTAGACTGGTGTTTAGGAGGTTTTTTCCCTTAAATGTGGTCGCAGAACTGTGATGTGAATGATATTAGTCGTTCAGCCCAGTGCATCGGGTATTTGTTTAGCAGCTCGTGTAGATTTTGCTAGTTATTTTGGATTTTTATAAATATTGTTTTGTGTTATGCTTATAATTTCAGGAATGGATAAGCACTGCAGAGCTTGTAGACATGTTCTGAATTAGTTATAACTTGTAATGTAGTGTTTTCTGTCGGCTGTGAAAATTTGATACTTAAACTAAACCTGCATGGCTTCAGATAACACTGCTTCAAAACATAGCTGAATGTCTTTAGTATCCATTGTATAGTCCATTCGTGGTTTCTTCACACTTTTTTAATCAAACCTTTGAAAAATCACCCCATGTATTACGTGATTAGTTATTTCCTAAATATGCAGTGTATCACAAGCGTTTTATACTTCTGTTCACATGGCAGTATCTTATTTTTAGTTAAATTAAAGCTTTGCCTGTATTTTAACGATAAGTTTCAATATTTAATTTATAACACATATGAATAAAATCAGTGCGAAAACATGTGTGTTGGTAGCTCTTGGAAACAAATAGTTCTCATGCAAAATATTATTACTACTGAGTGCGCACGAATTCGGTTCGTTGTCCTTTGGTGTAATTTTTTAGACTTAGTTAAGCTTAGTTTGCACGAGGCGGAGGAATATCCTAGAAGTAGAACTTTAGCAGGGTTTCAGAAAAGTGTGAAGTAACCGTGAATGGATTATATAGCCGAATGTCTTGTAGTATCCTGTGTAGACCTCGCACAGGGATTGTACTTGAATGGTCTATAATGGTGATTTTATCTGTGTTAAGAAATTTGTCTCAAACTATGGCTGCAACTCGGTCAGTCTAGCACACAAACATTGAAACAAGTGGACCATTGAATAACGCGAGATGGTGTTGAAGAGGCACCGAAGACAACGTGGCTAACGCCACAGAACTGTCAACTGTTTGGTTTGGTACTTGCAACCAGAAAAATATATAGCACAATAACTGATGCCACTAATATAACATATAGGTGAATGTAGCTTCAACCTCCCAAATAAAAGCACTGTACGAAAATGTCTTCCTGTTAAGAAACTTTTGTCAACAAAGGTTTCTTTGATGTACTGCCTTATGTTTCTTCCACATGCATCACATTCTTCATACCATTTCTTCCTCTCATACATACCATCATTTCGTAACTAGCATGTAATTTTTTTGACAGTTCTTCACACTAAGTGAAAGATTTTCAGTAGGGTTGCTCTTTTGTGAACCCAACATTGCAATTTGGTACTGTGAGAAAAACTGATAAGGTACTTGTGTGGGTGCACCAAACTAGTGTGTGATGAAACACATTCTGTCCTATTGCCAGAAATAATGATTAAATGATGCAGTAGTTTACAATACATTGACTGTTGCAACTAATATGTTCTGTATGATCAGATAATGTGACTGATGTATAATATTACTATAATACTACATTACAAATAATTGTCCTTGATCATTTCATATGGGTGAGATGTTATATGATGAGTTGTTGGAAATGCTCCTTATGATGCGCCACCCCATTGGCGCATCTTTAGGAGCACCTAGCTGTTCGTGGATACGTGAATGAGATATTGCTGCAACGCTGGATTGGTCGAGGAGCAGCTGGTGACAAGGTTCTTCATCACTGGCCTCCAAGAAGCCCGGATCTTACCCCGTGCAATATTTTTCTATGGGGGTACATAAAGGATCAAGTGTTTCGTCCACCATTGNAAGAAGCCCGGATCTTACCCCGTGCAATATTTTTCTATGGGGGTACATAAAGGATCAAGTGTTTCGTCCACCATTACCGGCTAACATTGACAACCTCAAAATGAGAATTACGGACGCCATCCAAACCGTAACACCGGACATGCTGACAAGAGTGTGGAAAGAGTTTGATTATCGCGTAGATGTCGTTCGGGCCGCTCGTGGTGGTCACATTGAACATTTATGAATGTGTGGTAAGCAAACTTCACAGTTCCACGGTTCATTGATTGGTCAATTTAGGTTGTAGGGATTTTTGGTTTTAATATTATAGACCTNCAAACTTCACAGTTCCACGGTTCATTGATTGGTCAATTTAGGTTGTAGGGATTTTTGGTTTTAATATTATAGACCTTCAAAGTTGGGGTATTCTTTTATACTCACCCAGTAAAACTGTTGGCAGTAATTTACATATTTTACTGCTACCTAATTGCTGTACAATCAACAGACAATTTGAATACTTCATAGTACATATAGGCAGTCCTCTACATTTGGGATTCATACAACTCACACTTTCATACAACTGACTTGGTCTTTCATACATCTAGCAACTTACAAACATACTGCTAGTTGCTATCGAACACTGCGTTCCATATTTCCCAGCCTTTGCCGATCATATGTTCTGAATGTTTAGAAATGGCAGTCATGTTGTCACAATACAAATGAGTGCTGCTGTTAAAACAATATACTAATCTCTAAAAAACTTTTACATAGTTTTTACAACCTACAAAATAAAATGTTACATTTGCACAACAATTTTACAGAAAGTAGGAANTTTTACATAGTTTTTACAACCTACAAAATAAAATGTTACATTTGCACAACAATTTTACAGAAAGTAGGAAGCATAATCAATTAGTACCTTATTAAATCACAGTAGGTACTTACAATTAAATACGCATATAAGTGATGAAAATCAACAATTCTGGTAAAGTATTGCACATGTATATTTATACGTGATTTCCAATTAAATACTTGTTAAAAATAACATGTTTATTAATTAAATATATTATCTTTCTACCAAAATTAATCTTTTTAAAAATATTTTTGTAACTTTGGAACGGAACCCCTCTTATTACATGCGTATATATGATTCAACTTTCACACACATTATANAAATATTTTTGTAACTTTGGAACGGAACCCCTCTTATTACATGCGTATATATGATTCAACTTTCACACACATTATGTATGAAAGTAGAGGACTGCCGGTACAGGTATTCTTTATTTGTAGGCATTTCTATTAGCCTTCCTTTGAGCAAAGGCATTGTCGTCACCTACATCCATCCTTCATTGCCCATGCCATTTTCCACGTACACAAATGTATGTAATATTCACCCTTCATATTCTCTCATAGGCATATACATTTGTTTCTATGGACTGCATGATGTAATTGGGGCTCAAATCAACTTTTTGCATACATGTGATAAGGTACAATTTCATGAAATAAAGAATTATCTGATTAATTTCAAAACAGTAATAGTCGTTTAGCATTGTTTTACAAAGCTGATATAAAAATAGTCGAATCTTCTTCTGAGGTAGATTAGCCTTGCCATCGAAAAGCAAAAATATAAACAGGCAAAAAAAAAAAAAACACATCCAATTAATTTCAAAACATTTATTTGTTTGGCATCTTTTACAAAGCTAAGTTAATCTANAAAAAAAAAAAAACACATCCAATTAATTTCAAAACATTTATTTGTTTGGCATCTTTTACAAAGCTAAGTTAATCTACAAAAAGTCAAAATCTTCTGAGGTAGATTTACTTTGCCACAGAAAAGAAACAAAAGAGAACAAGCAGAACAGCAATACAGTAAGATCTGATATCTTTGCTCTACTATTCATCATTGTGTTCCAAAGATAGAAAACATCTATGAAAACCAGAGAAAGTGCTTGTTTACATATTGAATTACCATGTAAAATATGAATTAATGGAAAATATTTACTAATTTAGTTAACTTCTTAGAAAAGTATTAAACCGTGCAGTATCTATATAATAACTGATTTCTTAACTGGAGATCTTCTTTCTAGCCTTCCTTTGGTGACAGGTGGCCTGATGAAGCTAGTCTAGCCAGTGAAGCGTCGCAATCACGCAACCGCGTGGAAAATGTGTTGTCCTTCGTGTGTGCGTGCCTGTCAAGTAGGAGTACTTGAATTCCTGTCCTTTTTTATATTTTTGGTAGCATAGCGGACTAATTGCAACCTTAAAGCACTTGCAAAGTGTGTATGGATAAATAATATATAAACAATTTCAACAATTCTGTTTTTTTTTTGTTTTGTTCTAATGATGGTTGCTCTTAGAACATATCATACTAGAGGGAGGCAGTATTCTTGCCAACAGTAACTTTCACATGCAAAAAAAAATTAAATTGTGGTGGTTTTAGTATTTTTTGATAAATGAATACATTGCAATGTATGACAATCTGGATGCATCTTTTAATCATGTTAATCATTCTTATGGCTAAATTGTACGCATTCTGTGCATGCTTAGGGTTTAGGTCACAGATAAATCAACAAAATTGGTGTTAAAAAATTAAGGGATAGGCATCATAACGTTCTGGAAAACAGATAAATCCTAGATATAACATAACCTGCCCTAAAACATGTATAAAAATGTTTAGAAATACTAGCCTAAGAGTGGAAGATGGCAACTTCTTTGCTATGGTGGTGTACAGCTAGAACTACACTTGCCTGGTTCAAGCTTGGAGTCTAAGAACACCACTAGAGGCATTCCTCAAATNGTGGTGTACAGCTAGAACTACACTTGCCTGGTTCAAGCTTGGAGTCTAAGAACACCACTAGAGGCATTCCTCAAATTTTTAAAAGGTGGTCTGTATAGCTGTTCTTGTCTCTCCTCAGTTTTTAATCACTTATCAAGATGGTATACATTTAGTACATACCACCTAAGTACAAATNCTGTTCTTGTCTCTCCTCAGTTTTTAATCACTTATCAAGATGGTATACATTTAGTACATACCACCTAAGTACAAACCATAACATGCTAGACTGGTGTTTAGGAGGTTTTTTCCCTTAAATGTGGTCGCAGAACTGTGATGTGAATGATATCAGTCGTTCAGCCCAGTGCATCGGGTATTTGTTTAGCAGCTCGTGTAGATTTTGCTAGTTATTTTGGATTTTTATAAATATTGTTTTGTGTTATGCTTATAATTTCAGGAATGGATAAGCACTGCAGAGCTTGTAGACATGTTCTGAATTAGTTATAACTTGTAATGTAGTGTTTTCTGTCGGCTGTGAAAATTTGATACTTAAACTAAACCTGCATGGCTTCAGATAACACTGCTTCAAAACATAGCTGAATGTCTTTAGTATCCATTGTATAGTCCATTCGTGGTTTCTTCACACTTTTTTAATCAAACCTTTGAAAAATCACCCCATGTATTACGTGATTAGTTATTTCCTAAATATGCAGTGTATCACAAGCGTTTTATACTTCTGTTCACATGGCAGTATCTTATTTTTAGTTAAATTAAAGCTTTGCCTGTATTTTAACGATAAGTTTCAATATTTAATTTATAACACATATGAATAAAATCAGTGCGAAAACATGTGTGTTGGTAGCTCTTGGAAACAAATAGTTCTCATGCAAAATATTATTACTACTGAGTGCGCACGAATTCGGTTCGTTGTCCTTTGGTGTAATTTTTTAGACTTAGTTAAGC
>NQII01011686.1:0-32760 GCA_002778355.1 Clitarchus hookeri
CCTTAGACTTATTCTTAACCCTTGTACATGAACTGGCATAGTAATTCCACCTTGTGCCTGACAAAAAAAAAAAAATAAAAAAATGCATTCTGAAGGCATCAGTATTAATGATAAATGTTTCAAACCAAAATATATTCAACGCAACTTTTTCAGAGGAAAAAAAAAAATATTATTGGTAAAAATAAAATCTTTTATCATTTTTCATAATGCCAATTTTAATGTTAATCTTAATAAAAAAAATTTAAAATAAAAATAGCTAAAATTTCTAAACGTGCCAGTAGTCACTAAGATATATATCGTATAATAATTTTCATTTAAAATGATTATTTTTAAAATGAATGCAATGAGAAGGAATTTTTTAATCATAGATTCCTCTTTTAAACTGTGCGACTGCAGACTTGGTAGGCAGCGCTTGCTGCACGACGCCATTACGAGTAAACGTAAATTATTATAGTTACCTTTTGCCTCGTCGGGAACCGGAGGAAATAGAGTGCGGCTTCATTCCTTCAATAACATTCCTAGCTGGTGAATACTTGCAAAGGTGATAGATCAGCTTTACTGTGCGGGAAAAGGTACAGTCGCTAATAAGTAAAATTGATTGAACTACAGTTTCACGCGTTTTTTCACCAAATTTTTCACCGTATTGAAATAAAAAACTCTTGATCTTTGAACATAACAAAGTAAACCGTTTGTGTACACTTCTACTGTGAAACATATAGGTTTCGCATTAACGGTGTCTGAAAATTGCATATCACCTTGGGTACGCCAATGAAAATTGTTCGTTAACTTGTTTCTCTGTGACAACTTACAAAGTACTTGTTTTACTTTAAATAATGTATAATAATATGACTAGACACAAGCGAATATTCTGTTGGTTTAATTTTTAGTAGTTTTTATACGTAGGAAAATAAATTAGAAAAAAATTAATTATTTATATGGTTTTAAAATTTGGGATGAATGTGGGAGGAAATATATGTTTCACTTAATCGACGCATTAATAAAGATGTTTGCCTAACGCAACGGTAATTTTATTTATAGCAGAATGATACGAATATCTGTGTAAAGAGATCAAAATAGCTCCGTTAACTGTGAACAGCTTATAGCAGTATTTATCAGTATTGCCTGTTACTGAATTATCATCTTAGCATTTCTGTTTGCCGTAGTCAACTTCAATGTGATGAAACGATAAAGCATACCTTGGGGCATTTAAAAGAAAGAATTTCAACCTTACGCGTGTCGGCGTATGAAGTTGTCAACTTGAGTGAAGTGTCGTGTGAAGCACTATTCGACGTGCTCGCACACAATGGGTTGCGTGAGTCAGCGATTGCAGTGATCTCGTGTGCGATATCCCAGTGTCGAGCTTATGTACGTGTGAGTGGTGCGTGTGCGATGCAGGGTACGTGCATGAGTGTATGAGGAGAGCACAGATAAACCTTGACATTCAAGCACTGGGCGATCAATGCATCAGACTTTGTATCGTACGAACGAACTCTTTTGCAGGGCAGCTGCAGAGTTAATGGGAAATTCGTTACTAACTTAACTGATTATGCAATGCTTAGGTGACAATAAATGTAAACGTGAATGCAATTGTGAACGCCTACGGTTAAATACATGCAAATTAATTCGTGAATGTCTAAACATTCTACACAAACGTCTTATTATTGCGGTATATAAGTAATAAAAGGATCAAAACAACAAATATAAGCGATGTTTAACATTATCAGTTAAATTAATGAAAACATTCTCTTAAATAGCAATGCTAAATCTGTCGACATTGTTTTGCTGATGACATTTAAAATACATGGCCGGTAAAATCGAAACATTTTCTTGGAAGTAAAATCATAACCTAGGAAATCAGTTACACAACAAATAAAGTAGTATATTAATAAGCATTAAAATTACACAAAGAGTTAAAATATAACCATATCCCCGGTTTTGCTTTTTAAATGTTATTAGAAATAGCGAATTTCTGCACTTTTTTTACAATAAACAGAAATTTCCGAAAAAAAAAATTATGTTCAAGTTTCAAAAGTTTTTTTAATGGTTTTTTTTTTCCATCAAACATTAATGCAGATGCGTGTTTGAATAAAAACGTCATAATTGAAACAACATGAACCATTTTCAGCTTACAAACGATCGAATTTCTTGAAATAAAATTACTTATGGATTTATTTTAAGGCGGCAAGTGACCCTAGAAAATTGCACTCCTCTTCCTGTGTCATTTGAAATGCAATGTGGACTGAAGAGACAAGGAAACAATTTCTCTCGGAGCAAACAGTTGGTGAGAGCGCCTCGAGCAGAGGGGCGCTGCCACAGGCATGCCGCGGCAGAAAGGAAAAGAAAAAGAAGAATAAAAAACGAAGGAAGTGACACGGGCCACGCTACAAGGGTGGGGTTTCCGGAATTTCAGAAGGATGGGTAGGGGCTTCAGGTCGAAGGGACGTTGCCTGCCAGCGAAAGGAGGGAGATGTGGAAGTAGGGCAAGGGAAACAGCTCCCAGTGAATTAGATGTGCGTTTGAAACAAGAGAATCCAATTTACAGCGCATCCCAAGTGTGCGTTAGTCAATCCATCAAGTGTAAACACCAAGGGATAATGCTGGGCCAGGAAGACGGACGGCGCTACCAACGTCTCTTCAATTTCCTTTTTAAATTTTTACCAGTTTCTGAAATAGTACACGGACGTCAGCGAATTCGACATAATTAAATTTACACTCTTTCGCAGCTTTTTCCGAAGTCGCCGACTGATCCTACAATCTTTTAATTTCTTCTTTCTTCGAGTTCCATCGCTGATATTTCAATTACATTTTCTAAAATTCAAGCTAGAAATTCTGGACTAATGTGACGCCAAGTAGGAAGAGAAAGGTTTTATTCCATGAAACATCCCCCACCTTTCCTTTTTCTGCCATAAAATTGGTGCGTTAAATACATGGATTAATAAATCTTCACTTTAGAACAAAATTATATTTAATATAGCTTGCGGATAATGCTACATTCTATATTGTGGCTTATAACTCGTTGCATAAAGCATCTGATAGTACTGCAAAAATTAATGTGTAGTAGCCACCTGGCTGAGAAGAATACCTTCGAAACTAGGTTATGCCGAACCTACTTTAGCCACTGGATTAACTAACGTGAGATTTCAGCTTAAGAAATTGTTAACTGAATTGTTAACTATCAATGAGAGAACTAGTGCAAAAATTATAAGAGCAGGAACAATATTGAAATTTATAAATGAAAAACGTACGTTCTAATCTCAAAAATTGAAATAAAATTTTGTTGGGGAAAATGTTATTTACGTTTTTATATTACTGTTTACGACAGCCTTATTGTGGGCTGGGAAATCTATTGTGTTTAAATGATAACAAAATTGATGGGTTTGTTTTAATTATAAAGTAATCAATTGGACTCTAAATAACTAACATCTCTGGGCTAAACATAGAAATTAAGACAGGTTCCACCTTTCGAAATAACTCAGAAACTTACAACGTGTTTAACGATGCAGCATTGCATAACGTCATAATTTTGACACATTTTTTTGTTGCTATAATTTTTTTAAAATATTTCTTTCACATCGTTGGTTTTCCTTCCGATTACTTTTATAATAGTTTGAGGTACTTGCAGTTATTATTTTATTTTTATACATTAATGTGAATTATTCATCTAAAAAGTTAGATAAGCGTGACAGAATCATTACAAAGTGTAATACAAAACACGGATTGTTTTGGATTAGCGACACGAAATGCATGCATAAACATGACTCATGATTAATTAAGCACTCCTGAGATCAATATTTCCAATATTCCCGGCTCGTATTTGCAGATAGTTTAATGTTAACATAGAAAGGCAAAATCCCAGTTATCCTGACAACGAATTGGGAGAAAAAGTTGGATGAGATAACATCCTGTTAAAAATTATATTTTTTAATTAGGGGCAGCTGAAATAAATCTATTTCTTCTTGTTTTGTACACATTGGCATTAAAATTGTCAAAGAAATTACTATATAAAGTCGGGGCTGTTTCCGACCGACAGACTTCGTGAGGTGATTTCTAATGCAACATTAGGGAGGGAATGTATTAAGCACTTAAACCTAAAATAAAAATGAAGGGAGGGGGAGGTTTTAAAAATTGAGATTAAAAATGGCGATGTTGTATGCCCAAGTACGACCAAAAGCGTAAAGGGAAAATAAATTATGTATCATATTCCAACAAACACAGAAACGCCTCGACTCCGTGGTAAGAACGACGTGAACAAAATTCCACAGAAACAAAGTGATAGATAAAAAACATTATCAAAGGAACCGGTAAAACAAATATTAAAGGAAGCGATATAAGCAAATAACCAAACATGCTGGGTGATCGTACACAGCACCAACAGGAAAAACATAATACTAAAATATAATTAAAACAATTACCTATGCAATTAAAAAATTATACTTTCAGAGGAAGACTTAATTGTCTATAAATAATAAGACGTGACTTGTGGTTGTTTGTTACGAAATATTTTCTTTAGATTTATTTTCTTTTTCCTAGAAAAAAACATAAACAAATAATTTTTTAGAAACCTTTTTATTTTGATCATCATTAAAAATAAATTAATGACTGGTTAATATAAACGTATTATAGAGAACTGAATTTGACATTAAAGATTAATCCTAGAAGATCGTAGGACATTAAATTTGACAACGAGTTAGTTCATTTCACATAAAAAGAAAGAAAATTGCTTAAATTTGATAGCATTAAAACACCAAATTTTATCGCCGTTTTAAAAGAATAAGATGACTGTGTCTTTCGTGACACAATAGTGACAAGTTGTCAAACAACTGCTTAAATTTATTAAATGGGAATTAATTGCCAGAAAGAGGTACCCCGCACAAAATGTCGTAGTAAATTAATTACAAAATACCATGAGAGGTCGTAATATTAAACGTTCGTAAGTAAACACAGGTTAAAACAAGATGTTACTGATAACTATGAACCTACATTCCTCTACATGGTAGCAAACAAATTTTAGTGAAATTCTTGAAAGCTTAGATGGTAGGTAGTCGTCCACGTCTCGTTGACAGCAATATTATTAGAGATGAAACCAGAAACATGTCAAACAGTACAAAGACAATTAAAACACACGAGTGAGTTACCCTGTATTCTAATTCAGAAAAACACATAAAATTAATTTAGCTTGCAGTCAACTCCATGCCATTCGAAAATAAGTGACTTACATACTTAAAACATATAAATTAATATAGTCTACCACAGTACAACTTATTCACGAAATCTGAAAGAAATCGATTGATTGTTTGCCGAGGTACGTCATAAAACTATATTATTTAATGTAGGGCTACCTAAAAAAAAGCGGAGAATTGAGGCTTTGCATTGACAATTATGATGCATATAACTCAGTTTAATGTCAGCATACAAAGTTAAGTTGAAATTTTTTCTACAGTTTTGTAGATAAAAATTTAAGAGCTGAAATTTTAATATGGCCGCAACTTTATAAATGAGTGTGTCTAACCATCCTAAAATTTACCAATTTACATAGCATGCCATTGTGCTAATTATTTAGCCGAATTATGTGTAAATCGGTTGTGTTTTCGGAGATCATATAATTTTATTTTGTCAAGCGATGCTATTTTACAAAATAGATGGCAAAAGAGATTTTGTGGACAAATTCTATTGTTGTAATATATACAGCAATCACACAAAGGGTCATTTAAATTAATTTTGNAAAGAGATTTTGTGGACAAATTCTATTGTTGTAATATATACAGCAATCACACAAAGGGTCATTTAAATTAATTTTGATGTGTTCGACGATATAACATACAAAAATAAAATAGCTTTAAAGCCACCATTTTGATAATACGTGTGTGACATATTTTAAACATATCAGTTAACATGACCAACCGCAGTACTACTGGTTTGCCATATTTGGTAGGAATGGTAATTTTTTTCCCGAGATATAACATAAGAATTTAATTTATTTGTTAAGCACTACTTTACAAAATGGAGGGCAAAAAAGTCTCCGTGTATTTAAATGTTTTTGAAGATATAGCATACTATATAAAAATAGCTAGATGGCCGCGATTTTAAATAAGTGTCTGACATACATGTCAGCTGCTGTGGTTGTAAAATATGGTAGGAATCTCTCAATACTTTTCCGAGAAATTTCACAAATGTTTGATTAATTCATGTAGAGCTATCTTACAAAATGGTAGAAAAAGTGCATTTATTGCAATATATAATGCTTGTAATAGAAACTGCCAATATTCAAAAGTAGGTTGAAATTGGCCAAATGGAAAGGTAGTTATACCAAATAAACCTAAACTGTTTGTCTTGCCGTCATTTTGAAAATAATTGCTTAATCAAGTTAATTTTATTACTTTCGCCTGGCCTATCAAAGTTTTTCTTACGTGCCAAATTTGGCGAAAATTGGTTGAGTAGTTTTCGTGTTATTATGTAAAAGATATATTTGTAAATGCAATGCTATCTTTCAAAATTGCAGAGAAAAGTGGTTGTTGTTTAGTTTATATGATGCTTGTTATATATATAGTCAGCGTATAAAATTTGGTTGCAATTGGCTAGGGGGATAAAAGTTATAACAAATAAATCTAAAATATTAGTATATCGAAAATTTTGAAAATAAGTCCCTAATCATATTTATTTACTTATATTTACTTGACCGATCATATTATTACTTACTTTCCAAATCTGAAGAAAATTGGCTAAGAAGTTTACGAGATATCACATAAAAGCTTTATTTTTTCATGTGGTGCTATCTTTTATAATGGCTGACCAACAACAACATTTACCTTTGCATTTAATCCTTACAACTTGCGCTGTGAGCATACAAAATTTCGTTAAAATCTGTTGAATGGTTTCCGAGAAGACATATAGCCGAAAAATATTTTATGGCCGCCATTTTGAAGGTAAGTGCCTGGCGTGGTTGAAACCTATAAAACTCACGTCTCCTTACTTAGTACTATATGAATACCTAGTTTGGTTAAATTATGTTCACGCATTAAAACATTGAAGGATGTATTAGTAAGGGTGGAGGGGAACACACGCACAGGCTTACGCACACACATACAGACACATACAAACACACGCGCATACACACACATACAGGAAAGTAATCTCATAAGCCTTTATTTCCATCGGGAATTAGGCTAAAAGAGGAAACGTGTGAATAATCCTTCAAAACAACATTTAATAATATCCTGTAGTGACTTATCTGTATGACGATATCGTCAAATCCACGGGAACAATTAAGCTATCTCCCAGGCCAGAAGATTACATAATTCGCTGTCGAACACCAGCATGGTGGAAATTTACTTGACTACGTCGCCACCAACAAGAAAAGGGGAGGCGACGTGCAGAAAGGTCATCTCAAGATGAGTAAAAGAGTTTAGCCAGCATGTGCAGAAATGTTAGGCCACAGCGTGCAGTAAAACATAGATTGCCACTGCACCTTCACTAAAACCAAATTTACTGAAATTTTACCGAGTGACTATATCTGGTGCAAAAGAAGAACTATAAAACTGGAGTGTATCTCACCAAGAAGGGAAAATAGGAAATACATATCCAGGTTGTTAACTACTTCTTGNCAAATTTACTGAAATTTTACCGAGTGACTATATCTGGTGCAAAAGAAGAACTATAAAACTGGAGTGTATCTCACCAAGAAGGGAAAATAGGAAATACATATCCAGGTTGTTAACTACTTCTCGATGCACCAAAAAACACAAGAAAACACATGCCACTAATATCAAATATTAGGTTTAAAACCGACTACATAATGGCCACAAATAAAAATACTACAACATATAGAAGGCGCTAGGTGCCGCAAAATGTCTTTATGCCCGCAGAACAACACAAACGAAACATGTTGGCAGAACGGCGGGATGAATAGAAGTTAAGGGGAATCAAACCCCACCATCTGGGAATTTTTTTATTTGTTTTTGATACTACACACAAAGGTGGATTTTGGATGAATTTTTTGGACGATATGACATGGGCATAACTTAACGCATTTTATGAAATATATTCTGTTCAACTGCCGTAGCTATTATGACCTATGTAGTCGCTCCCACAAAATAATCAATTATTTTACCTCGGCTGATACAAGATATAAAATATAAAATGCGGAGAAGCTGTAACAGTTCAAGAACGTTAGGTATTATTCATGCTATGTCGTGCCAAAAATTGAAACACACCTCCTGAAATCGAATTTGTGGCGGGAAATCTATAAGAAATGTTCGACAGGGACTGAGCCCCCTTAAGGACGCTGTATGAAGAATGCCAATGTGCAAAACAAAAGAGGATCAGAAAGGTTAGAATTTTGACGATAGATGTCACGGGCTATGCAGAAGAGGCGAATTGTGCTGAAGAGCACACAGGCGGGAGAACATAGCACGTCAACGGAAGGCCATTATTTATATGAAATCACATGCTCACTTCCTGATAACGCCCTGAAAACTTCAAGGGACTGCAACTGCAGGAAAGTAAGCCTGAAACGCGCTACAATGAGGCGACAAGCTTAGGAATTCACGACGCAGCAATGTGCATCCGGTCGGCAGACCAAAAATCTCATGAAACACTGGTCTGCAGGCCTGACTGAACTTAAAACGAAGCTTTCAAAGTACAGACCAAAACTGAATTAAAATAAAAAATAAAAAAAACCAAAAAAATATGTAAACTGTGAAATATTAACGATGATTAAATAAACTTAAATACGTAAATAACGTCCTATACATGCTCTGAGAAATAATAAAATCAACGAATACAAAACATTTAAAATTATGAGTTATGTCGTAAATAAATAGCGTACAAATATACATTATTAAATAAATCGTAGATATTGAAATCGGTACTTAAAGCATTATTTACCACATTAATTACCTACATAAATACAGCGAGAGAGTTTCAATTTTACTTTCAATCATTTTTACTATATTAAATACTAAAATGAGGTTTTAAAATTGTTTAATAATAGAACACTAGCAGTGACGAAACACTAAAATGATGGTGACGTATTTTAAAACGGCACAATTGATAAAATATCGACTTATGTTTGAGATAGAAGAGGATAGGTTTTGGGTAATGTTGTATTGACATAGGATATTAAGCTTCCTACAATTAATTTTAATTCCTACAGTTTAATTTTACCACTCACTATATTTATTAATATAATATGGGGTATCCTTAGTATGAATAATTCAAACCACGAAATTATACCTTTTTTCTGATAGAATAATACATATGTCCATATTGACAACCAATGTTTCATATCAGGCAAATCGTTTTCGGTTGAATTCAGCTCCATTCTGTATACATACGTTGAGTGTAAAAGTTAAGTTTGCAACAGAAGTTGCGCACGCACAGTGTAACGAAATTCTAAAATGAACGTGGTAGGGGTATGATCCAACGCGCATGCGCGTATTGTCTAGCTATATACAAACGCAAAGTACACAACATAGCACGTGGTTATATTTAAAACCGACAGAAAATTAGTTCACGTAAAAAGAAAATCGAAAAACATTTCATTTATATAGTTTGAAATCAATTATGATATGGGACAAGATCTGAATGAATATAAGCGTAAAATAGTAACATACGTAATAAAATTTTATTTAAGTCACGCCAAAGAAGTATATCTTCTAATGCACCCATTTTTTTCTGACCTCCGCATCTCACATTTTATCGTTTTTTGCTTCATTTTACGACATGAATATTTGGTCAGTAGTAACTCGTTGTGTGATGGCAAAATGATTTTTATCCAAGTAGGGAAAGCCCTTGTCCTCAGTGCCTAATAACACTCTCAACCCCGGAGGTAATTTGTTGCACTTAACGTAGTTCCAGGCCTGCATGTATGTATATACCTACACCTGGAAAATTGACAGTTGCCCACTGCGTTTCAGGCTGCATACCTCTCAGGCATTAGGAAGCACACTTTTCAACAGCTATATAGAAAAACTACTAAAATGAGCGAGTTCCGAGCAGACAAACTTATTGTAAAGTATCGAGTGCTGATTTACTCATCGTGAAGAGTCGTGAATTACAGAAGCGTGTTTCGACACAAAAGGCCAAAAGTGGATGTCGACCTCCATTTCAGTACTAAAGGCGTAATAATATTGCCGCCAAATTCCTACAAGGTTACGATCTCCTTTCTTTTTAACACTTATCAAATGTCTGTTATTACACAGAAATAGTGCACCACATGTTTTTAAGAAATATAATTTTTAATTCGATTTTCTGGAATACATAATTTTCATAAAGCAAAATACATGTTCTACTAAATTTATCTTTAAGAATATTCTCCCTAAATTTACAAATAAATAGCGACGAATAAATACGGAACATATAATTTGCAGAGGACTTAGAGTTTTTCTTGAGGACGGTAGACGCCCTGAAATTTTGCGATTGGAAATGAGTCATGCGACGATAAATTGTAAACCATTTGCGATTAAGCAATGGAATTTGGCATACAGGCAAACGTTTACAAGGCAGGTTACCACACAAAATGGCATTGCAGAGTGCACAACCCTTAATACATTAAATAGGGGTTGGCACCCTACAATTCCTTAGAACTTTATGCGTGAAGCAATTTTACACTACACGTTGGTAATCGGCATTTAAAAAAGGAATAAGAAAGACAGCTTAATAGTAACCGCTAATCCCTGCCGTTTCCTGAGAAATCACATGTTTAGGTGGAAGGCAGATTAACGATTGCCTAGGAGGTAGGCAGCCTGTACTCTTGTCGTGCATGACGTGTGAACGGATGCCCTGTCTAATGTGCCTGTCCTACGGCAACAGGTTTATAAGATTGTGGACGGCTGAGAAGTTACTCGCGCCAGTGTCCCATTGCATTGATTCATGTTGTGCTAATTGACCTGCCTGATAGCATTGCGTTGGTAGTTTACACAGCAGACAGTTCTTCACAACGTGTGTGATGGAGTGGGATAACATGGAACTGACGGACATGCCTACCTCCTAGGCAATCGTTAATCTGCTTTCCAAATAAACATGTGATTTCTCAGAAAACGGTAGAGATTAGCGGATATTATCAAGGTGTAATTTTTATTGCTTTTTTAATGCCGATTACTAACCTGTAATGTCAAATCACTTCAAGCATATGGTTACAAAGTTCTAAGCAATTGTACGGTGCCAACCCCTTTTTAATGTATGAAGGGGTGTACACTCCGTAATGGCGTTGTGTGTGGTAACCTGCCTTGTAAACGCTTGCCTGTATGCAAATTTTCGTTGCTTAATCGCAAGTGCTTTCCAATTTATCGTCGCATAACTTATTTCCAACCACAAAGTTTCAGGGCCACTACCACTCTCAGAAATAACTTTAGGCACTATGTCGCAAATATGTTTCCCTACTTGTTTGTTCTAATGATTCCGCTCATGCCGGGATAGCATACATTAACGACTCACCATATATATACGCCTTCAATTGATCTACGCTTGGATTCACATAACTTAATTCATGTAAATATTATTTTTTACAAATGTCGAGAGTGTATTCATAATTACATGCAAGAAAAATTTAGAAGGAATTAAAAAAATTGCTCAGCTAACTGCTATCCAACTCAGGTAAAAATAATGGTGGCGGAAATATCTTCTTGCGAAACGAAAATCTCAGGATCCCACCTACCAAGACAACAGATACAAAATTTAAATAGGTAATCATCGTAACATCCCAATGCATAAATTTCATAGATAACTGTTAATAAAAATATTCAGTGAGACATTCTCAGAGAATACTACGACGTTAGTCAAAGTTAAATGTTATATAAAGTAATAAATAAGATACAAATTTACAATTCATTAACGTAACAATATTACTTAAGAAATGTCATGTTTTGTATTTCGGCGCTGTTCCATACTCACCTCGCTTCATCCTCATAGGCATTCAAGGCCCTGATGTTACGAGCCATTAAAAACTCTCTGCTAAAAGAAAAGAAAAAAAAAAAACCCCGGTGTGTTGCCACTCGTGGAATATTCGACACTTATTTAATTAGTCAAAGCAAGCATAAGCGCCTTACGCCATTATGGCGTGACTGGTAGCGCAGGGCACACGTGCCGTCAGGTTTATTTTTCTTCGCCGGTACGTCGGAAGAGAAAGTCGCCCCCGAACTTGGGGAAATGAAATATCGCCTTGCTGTTGCTCGCAATATTTCGTTCACAGCTGCATGACGTCGCCTCATTACGATGTTTGTGTTTGACGTGGGCTCCACATTGGTTTCGGCATCAGGACCGGTGGGGAAAGGACGCGTGAAACAGGAGTAGGAATCGCGGAAGCAAAACTCGTTAAAAAAGGATTCCTCGAAGTGGGGATGTTCAGACGCGTAAGTGAAGGAATACGAGAGGGTTGCCGGCCGACGGGGAAATTCCAAACACAGACGTCCAGGAATAGTGAAATGGGGTGTTATAAATTTTACACAGTTCTGCCATCTAGAGCGTGCGCTGATAAGCCTGCCTTAAGCGGCCATCTTTTTTTTCTGCCAGTTAATCAAAGGTGACACGTGTTAATAACTTTCTCTTGTTCGTTGTTATAATTTTCATTCAACATCTCATAAACACAAATTAAAGTTCTGCAATGTTTTTTTTGCTCATGTCTGTAAAACTAATAGAATTATTGGCATGTATCAACATTGTTTTCTTAAATTCAATTTTACGTTATTAATACCATTAAAGAAAGACTGATCTCGATAAAGAGAGTATTCTTTAAATAAACGTTTGGAAATATCACTGCTCCTAAATGTATCTTTTTTAACGGACGCACTGAGTGTCGTGCGTGCTGTAAAGTTGGTAACGACGCAGGGAGAGTATTTACATGTCTTAAAGTTGAAACAAAAGTGTTAGGTAAGGCATTTGTGAAAACTAAAATAATTTATATTGATTTCTGTTTTAATATTGCACATAAGAGTAAGAATTAAAAAAATATATATATTGTATATGATTTAATTTTCTAATAATTTCACAGTTTCATTTGGCCAACGCAGGAACGAAGCGATCAGGTTCGTCGCAGTGTAAATATTGCATGCAGCCGAAGAATATACGTAATGTGCTTGCATGAAGATCTCAAGTAGGGCTTTCAAAAGTGCTCAGTTCACCGTGAACATCTTATAACAGTGATTTGGAATTTATTGGTATGTAATGCAGGCAATACCCGCAAAATACCTTTACCGTTACACGGTAACGTTCACTATACTTTTGAAAGGCAGCATTGCTGAAATTATATTGCTGTTTCACGTTTATGAAAAAAAGGATGTATTAATTTTGAGACCGTAAAGTCAATAACAGAAAAATAATAAAATCAATACGGGGTTTATTTGGCCTTCAAAGAGCTACAAAAGCCAATAGCAATGGACAATCCTAAAGTGAAGCTGCAAAATGTGTGTAATATATCGCTCACCTCCCTAAATGGATGTGTGATTGTAGAAAACTGGGAGGGCACGAATGGTTCGTATTTTAATGTCGGACAACAGCAATGCTCGGGAACACATTTTGATTGAAAATTGAATTTGTATGGAAAATCCAAGGTTATTTATTTGTTATGTATATTCTAAAACTCAGCAGAGAAAGCTCAAGGAGATATTCATGTCAGTAAAATAGCAGCAGCTTTAATAACGCCTCATATAATAATAAATTTTAAAGATGTAACTAAAATTCACATGAAGATATCAAAAATAAA
This sequence comes from Clitarchus hookeri, assembly GCA_002778355.1. Lineage (NCBI taxonomy): Eukaryota > Metazoa > Arthropoda > Insecta > Phasmatodea > Phasmatidae > Clitarchus > Clitarchus hookeri. The sequence continues at coordinate 13,697 of NQII01011686.1, forward strand.
TAATTTCCAGAATCAAGTGACCTTAGGTTGGATTAAATTTTGTTGGGTTACCTTAGCTTAAGTTGAACTAACGTGGGTAATTAAACAAATACACATTTCTTTTCATTCAAAGGATTATTATATTTTCAGAATCACATTGATCAATAAATTTTAAAACAATAACAATGCCTTAAAANTTTTCATTCAAAGGATTATTATATTTTCAGAATCACATTGATCAATAAATTTTAAAACAATAACAATGCCTTAAAATAAACCACAACCTAAGCTATATATAAAAATAACACATCACATCACTCTCATAGCATTTATCACTAGCTACATCGCGTACACGTGCGATAATGTGAAATACCAGACAACCAATTAGAAGACCAATAATTAAAATCACTTTCCTCATCTATTTCACATCGTTCGGGATACGTACAAGGATTACGATCTTGAAAAGTAGAAGGCCCATCACCAGGGGCACTGCCAAACCACACCAACCCAGGATAAGCGGAAACCTCGCTAGCTGGACCTTCGAATATTTCAGAAATAATTTACGATCTACTAGACTCACTAAATAATGAAATATAATTTCAGGTTAGTCATATTTCTCCGCTTTTATGGCAGGCCTTCCTCTCTCGCACTACCAGTACGATGGGGGTGGGGAAGTAGCCTCTTCTACAGCGACCCTGTTTGGAATAACCAATCTTTATCTGGTGGAGAGTCATTGCCCAATCCACCTTTATCTGGCAAAGGGNCAGCGACCCTGTTTGGAATAACCAATCTTTATCTGGTGGAGAGTCATTGCCCAATCCACCTTTATCTGGCAAAGGAGCAGAAATTACCTCACACTGCCTCTTAATGAAGCTATCACGATGATACTCATTTCTTAATCTTTCGAAAACAATCAGTATACACTAACACCCAGATAATCATTCATTTCCACATTGCTAAGAAAAAAAATTTGAATTACGCACCAAGTAGTTCCGAAATTCTCACATTTTTAAAATATTTTGTATTACAAAATATTATATGTTCAATTTTGCTCACTTATATTGTGAAAAAGTGAGAAAAGTGTTCAAAATTTCACAACCGCTTTAAAGGAAAGGCGAATTTATATACATGAGAAATTTTTTTGCGACGTGCTCAAGCTGTTTGCCATTTCCCAACTTATCCCAGTACATAATAACCATATATTTTAATTATTTAATGGAAAATAGCGGACTGCATCGGAGGCACTTAAAACCAAATGGTTTCGAAAATAACGCAAAAACACCACTGCTTCCATCGTTCATTCGTTAAAGTAAGAATACGCCCACGCCTCACAAAATAGTTGAAAATTCGTAGTGATGTACCCACTATAGATTCTGTACAACTCGCAGACTACCCCCACCACATATTTATTTACCGTGTCCGAGACACTCTTGTTATAAATCACCCTGATTTATAAAAAAAAATATTTGAAAAAATGTTTCTAATGTGCCACCGTGTTTGGAAACACTTTTGGGTATTTCACTGTAATGCACTTAATATTTGTGATATATTTTACAGGTTCGGTTACTTGAACAGCAGAAGCTGTTTCTCATTACTTATGACCTGGTATTATGCAAGTAGAAAAGTTGTAATCATGCATCAGAGGAAAACATTCATAATTACGTAGGGAAATAGGTAATATCAGTTTCCATATACCACAGAATTCATTCCTGTTTGATAAAAATTCTTGGAGTCAGGTTATTGTAGTCGTCGTTGTCGGTATTGCAATATAGGGAAATCATACTTTATTTGTCAAATTCTCTGTCACAATTACAAATAAATATTTTTCGTTCATTTCCTATAGAGTAACGTAAAAATTTTTGAAACTACTGATTGTGTGACTACACTATATGTTTACTATATGTTATATACTGTATATACTGTATATGGTGAAAATGCCCCACAAATGGAATCCACTGAAATGGTTTTTGTGTGTGTGGTATGGGGTTGTAACGAACCAAGTTGTCGTGTAGGCAACATGTAGAGTGAAAATAATAATATAATAACTTTTAATAGACTGAAATAATTAACAAGACATAAATAGTCATCAAGACTATAATTATAATAAAAATACACACACTACTACTGAGCAAACTACCAACAAATAAAGCAGTTCAATAATTGAGAAGAGTTAAATTATTGTGATTGAAAGTTTTGTGAAGTAACCTAAGCAATCGATCTTCAGATATAAGAATACATGCAGATCAAATTTAAACGCTCATCTCAGGATATAATTGTAATTACGGTTGATATTTTGAAGCTAAAGGTAATATTTTTAAACTCGACAAAATATTATTCAATGAACAAAAAAAAAACATATTTCCCTTTGTTCTATTTCATTATTCAGCAAATAACTTTTATTGCCGCGGGTTCTCAGATTTATAAAATATTTAGTTGGATGCATTAGACCTTTACTTCTGACGGAACTATGAGCAAATTTTACCATGAAAGCAATAGAGAAAGGGTTATTCAGAATTCTTGAAGACTAAATTAGAGACATCATATTATATCGGACTGTTGCCATCGGCAACTTATTTCAGTCTTTACTTATCTGTACTGTAATTCTTTTGGAGCAAGATGTTCTCGTTGTTCATTATAGCAATTTAATTGCTATCAGACAGGACATTCATCAACTCAGATAGCCCTTTTCTGCTAATTGACTATCCGGGCATTCTTCTTTTATGCCATTCCCAAACCGGCAGCATAAAATAATGTTCTGAATAAATCTAGACAACAGTATCCACCATAAATAACAATTTTCAATACATTTCTGATGAGCTTTAGGATCTAACATGCCTACTTAAAAGTTCCAAGGAAAATTTTATTTTTCAACACAGTCCTGTTTGAATTTGCGATAGCACAATAGGCGAGGCACTTCCAAAAAATCCCTTGCTAAATATTAAATATTTTACTAAGCTGCCAACTATCAATCAATGTTTAAATTTAAATAGATTTCTCTTAGCAATCTGATTAACACTGCTATCTTAAAATTCTGCATTTAAACATAAAGTTAATTAAACAATTATGAAAATATTTTAAGATGTGGTCATGTTCAACTATAATACTGCAATTAAAGATTTAAACAAAACAGTAAACAAATATTTGCAAAACATTACATGCGCATAGAGTAACTAAATAACAAGGAATTCTGCAAATATAACTGACATGCAAACCGTAACTATAAACAATAAATTTGCAGTGGAAATAAAATAAGAATAATAAGTGAGCATAAAAACCATATTATCATACATAACACTACATACTCAGAACGTATTCATTTTGACGTTATGAAGCAAAACAATATTAAAGAAAACATTGCTTTGTACACTGGCTGATATATATAAACTTTCAGTGCAATACACATAACCGTGGAGATTCGGATAAAATGGGTTAAATGATCAGGCCTAATTGTATGGTTTATAACCGGTTCGCGGTTTGTTCACGCTTTTTGAATAAAACATTAGAAAAATCCCCCCTTGTGTGATGTGTCTGCTTTTTTTTTTTTTTTTTACAAATTTGTCAAGTATCGAATGGATTTTATACTCGTGTAAATATTAAAGTGATTTTTTTCTGTTTAAATCAAACTTTTACATATAATTTTTTTATAAATTACAATATCATATTTACAATTAATATGCATAAAAACAGTGACCATATAGGTGTGCGAATAATACACTGAATACACTGAGTGCATACTAATGCGGTGCTTTATCCCTTTAGTTTAATATTGTATACACATTTAAGCTTCGTTTACATGAGGCGGAGGAATATCCTGGATGTAGAGCTTTAGCAGTGCTTCAGAAAAGTTGGAAGTAACTGTGGATGGATCATAAAGATTGGACTGTGCAAGGTAGAACGGGAACTAGCCGCATTACGGGCCTAAGCCTCATTCTCGTGGGGAATGCAGAAAATCGATCGTGTAAGGGGGTTGCATCGCGGCTTTAAAGGGATTGGGGAATCATGGCCGCTATTAAGGTCAGAGCTACCTTCCAAAGATAACAAGCTAATCTTCCTACCGAAGAGAGAAATAAAAAACCGGTAAAGAGACCATAAAATGCCCCACTAAGAGTCGAGACGTTTAACAATCTCGTGCAGTTGAATCATTTATTAAATTACATAATTCGTCTACGAGCTTGGAGCCCTGCTTGCAAAGGCAGAACAGGTCCGAGTAGATATTTTTTTCTTTATTTGTAGCAGTCGTTATTGCACTAGACATAACTCCAAACATCACGTACCTCGGAATGGAAGGGGAAATGAGCGATCGCGTACTCTCTCCTCCTCTATTCCCCGCAAGTGACCTTTAATGATATTGCAACGAATAAAAACTAGTGGAATGCCTGAAGGCAACATTAACATATATTACATATTACTGGTCAGGATGATTATAATTCCAGGATTTATTTCAATAGATTTATTTTTAAGCACCGCTACTACCGTTTTTTGTTTTTGGAATTTGTACTTTACAAAAAAATAAACAGAAACGATTACCGACAGTAAGATTTGTAAGCTGTAAGAAATAAATAATATATATATTCCGTATGCAATATTCTAATAATTAGTCATTATATATCGAAGGGTACGAATTGTAAGGGATATATTGAGAAACTGCACCAATAGTTGCCAAAAATGAGAGCAGAAAACTAGAAAAGGAAAGCACTGCTCACCTCGATTGAACTTATAGACATCAAAATCCCAAATTGCCTCACTCCAAATGTGTGTGTGTGGTATTATTCAACCACGTAAATAAATACGCTGGGCAATTGATGTTAGTTTGGTACGAATGTCATGCTATTGGCAGCATTTTCGTATAGATAAATTGATTAATATTATTATTAAATGAAAAAATTATTTTCTTATGAGCAACACTTTATCAGCAAAAATTATTTTTAAAAGATTTTAATGAAAAAATTTATTTCAGGAAATATACAAGCAACGGTATTATAAACACGATTTAGGCAGTGTCTCATGTGAAGGAAAATATTTTGCAGCACTCAGGTGTACGAGGATAAACGTGGAAATGACTAGAAAATATGATAAAAAATTTTAATATAGTCATAGGATGGCGTAAAACAAATTTATTTCAGAATGGTGTTTAAATTTATTAATTTACCAACAAAATTGTATTATAACCTGAATTGTATTATTCCTGCACATGAATGTTTGTACTAAAGCATAATTATAACACCAACGACCTTTACCTACGACCAGTGTAAACGGTAATTAGTAAAAAAAAGATACATTTATTAATGGGACTTATAGAATAAAGCTTTATATGAACAGCTATAGAGCACCTAGCAGATCGTTAAAAGGGTTGACGGCAAGCTTTCGCTCTCGAATCTCCGGTAAACTATGAATGAGTTTATATGCAAGTTATAATTAGTTTAGCATGTAAATCAACCTGTCAACACACTCACTAGTTTGCCTTCCAAAATACAAGTGGGAGCTTAACAAAGGGTGTGTAAAATTAGCAAATTCACCCTTCTTTCCGAGACGTAAATCGCTCTCCTTTCATCCCTTACTCACACAACTCAAGTTTCCTAACAGTCCCGTTAAGTAGATACCCCGTCGTTGGAACAGCTGAATAATGTAAACAAAGCATTATGTAGTTGAAATATTAGACGTCACTTGATATTTTATTTGTTTATATTAAGCGGAAGGATACGTTATCGGCATCAGGAAGTAGAACTTAAGCAAGGCTTCAGAAAAGTGCGAAGTAACTGCCATCTGTGGATCAACTGATTCTTTATAAAGAATTTGTGGCGTGTAGAAGATTTGCATACCTGTATGGCGTGTATCTGTGTATAAATAATAAGTATTTATTATACGTGTATATTATAAAATTTAATATCTTGTTATCTTATTATCGGCTACATATTATGCGGGTATGGTGGTCGGTGGGGGGCTTTACACAATTAAAAAAACAACGTGAACTTGTATCAAATTTGCCCACACATTTGTCCGTGTCTTGATCGCTGTTAGTTCTCAGTCCCTACGCCCGCTCCAGTTGGTTTAATTTAATCAGCACTGATACACCTACCAAAGCTGAAGAAAATATACCTTACCTGAAAATTTATTTTCAATATACGTTGAAGATCAAATGATTTTGTTTTGAATTTTATAATATAACTTAAACGTATGGAAAGATGACCAGGTCACCTGATATGAAACATATCAGAGTTGATTTCCCACAATCGAAATTTAAAGGTTATAAAATGAGTTTTCTGTACCTTTTTTTACAAGCGTGGTAGGGATTTTTCTTTTCTTTTCAGATTACATTCATACCACCAAAACCTGTGCTGTTATATTGCAGTAAAAACTGAAGGCGGAAAAAAAATCAGAGCCTGAGATTGTTAGACGCCACAACCAATATGAAAATCTGGTTACATGCTTGGCTTTGGTGCGTCGCCAGCTGAAGCAACAGCAGCACTGGTTACTCTCGGCACGCAAGCCAATTACCGCTGCGTGTTATCAAAGCACGGTCGTGGCGGCCAGCAGATGCGTAATGACCCTGAGCAGGCTGCAGTCTGGCCTCGTGTCAACACTAGTCAAATCTGAGGCCTGCGAAATTATGTTCCTCACACGTCAGTCTAAGGTAGTTTCGAAACAACACCCGCACGTCACTAAAAAAAAAAATTCACTTTCGACAACCTTGCCCACATCGAGTAATAATGTGATCTCATGTATATTCTTCTCTGAGAGGAAAATTCGGTTTTTTTTTACAAGTATATACTTGTTTACATCACTGAGAAAAACTCGAGTTAGAATTTTTTACGTGTAAGGAAACTGGATAATCCTTAAACGTGCGGGAAAATTGCCTACTTAACGTACACTTAATTTACATGACAAGTGGAGTACTATTCTCTTTACTGTAATAGAGAGTACCTGACAAAATTGTAGGAAAATCCCATACAAATAATTTAATATTGACTACACATTTTAACAAAATTATGTCGTGAACAAGTGCGGGAAGAAGGTATTGTATATGCAGTTGTCTAAATCCACCCAACGAATAGTTTCCCAAATCACAGTTCTGAAATTCTCAATCATTACTGCGGGGTTAGGCGCGAGCCATAGTCCTAGAGCCCGGGCGGCTAGCGCACAAGGCTTTACACCGTGAACATTGAGCTGGCCAGAATTATTATAGGAGTCTTCCTACAAAAATATGTTCCGTGAAATAGTTTGCGGGAATACGTGTGTCTCAGTAAATAAATGATCTGAAAATAAGACGAATAGTTAAACGCCAATATTATCTGAGCCCGTATTAAAGACATATTATCTTAGCTGAATTTTATTTTTACTTTTATCATATTTAATGTATTTAAAAAGAAAAAAAACACGAAAAAAGTAAAAAAAAAATCGCATTTTTAGAGCTTGCCTTTGCAGTTTCCTTAGAGGCAGGAGGAAACTAGAACCATACGGACGTACTTATTCTGTGGCCTTTCACAGAGTGTAATGAAGTCCCGCTGTTATATACCTTATTTGTATAGTACAGAGCCTCGATGGAAACACGTCACGCTTCGCGCGTAGGAACGACGAGGCACTCGGCGCGTGTGTTAAGCTGCTTCTACAACACTGCGACACGTCGAGATGCGATGAGTGCGAACGCGACGGACGAGGACGAGCAATACTTACCACTTCACAACGGAGCGTTGATGTGTCGGCGACGGACGCCGCCCGAGCTGGTGCTGCTCTCTATTTCACGGGGAGAAATTACAATTTTAGACCTCGCGGATGCGACAAAGGACACGCGGAAAACATCGACGCTTTCAGAATCAAATGCTTTAAGCGGGCAGAAGATAAACAAACAAGGCAGTGTGGACGCGATTTGCGATGGAAACTGCGTGGCAGCATACAGCGGGTATAAAAGACGTGTAAGACGAAGGAGAATTATTTCGACGTTGATAACAGACGATTTAAGAAAATAACGTACCCGTGATTTTCGACTTCAAAAAGTACACAAATAGTTCTCCGCATAAACAAAAATTGGTTCTCCTTCTTCTCTGTCTTCACCTGTCACCGACAATTGCAACGCCAGAATTTCGCGCAACGCTCTCATCGCCGACGCACTGCGACCAAATACTGCTTCATCCTGATTGGCTACAGCTCATCGCAATGCATCACGTCACTGTATTGTGGAACCAGCTTTAAGTGTCGGACGTATCGCTCCCTCGCTTATGGATCTTGAACTCTCGAAACAGCTCAAAGTGTCTTAAGGGGAATATATGCCTGGAGCTTCAATTGCATTGCAATGTGTTTGGACTTCAGGTTTATTTTTTACAAAAGTACTTTCAGTGCGTCGCATGCGCTGATCCAAGGAAAAACACACACTTGAGACGAAGTACGAAGACCGACTAATTTCAGAACACCACACACATTACAAACACTATTTCCGAGCTCTCCGACATAGTATGAAAACGGCCATTTCGCATTGCCTTATCGCAAAATGTACTGATATATAGCACTCAAAACTAGAATCGGGATATGTACTGAACATTACAGTAACACAATTATAGAGCCATGGCTAAGAGACCCGAAAATTTCGCCGATTCATATGAGAACAAGTTAAACTGCATTCACACATACATAAGTACTTGTTCTTCCATTGCACCATAGCTTGTTAAACACGCCCCGAACGACTTTCAACCAATAATGAACCTGCTAGGAAAGTAGGAATCAAATCCCGTGTAACCTGCTCTGTAGTTAAAGCAGAGCAAGAGCCAAATGAACTTATACTCGAATACATAAATGATTGTGGAGTCTACCTTGTTGCCGAATGAATCCGCGAAATTTCCGTGTCTCTAGTCATAGCTTAAAGTTCCAAATTTGTAACGGTACAAGGGGTACATTGCACGTCATTTCAGAACCTTGCGTGTAGATGCACCGGTGCGACGGACACTCGGTTCGGTGTCGGATTTATCGCGCCTTCGCTTCTGGATCTTGAATGTCCAAAACAACTCAAGGTGCATACAAGCCACGACTCCAGGGCGTTTCGCTCGCAAACCACGGAGTAAATGTGAAGGACCGCTGTCGGTCAGTTGGTCATCGCAGTGAAATGTCGTGGTCGAGGGGAATGGGTCCGGTAATAACTTAGCATGCAAATGCCAGCAGCTACAGAAAGGTCGCTGCAGATTAACAAAGCCAGAGGGCGAAAGAGAAATTTAAAAAAAAGTTCACCGAAAGACACAAATTTCGGTAGAGCTGGCGTGCTAAACTGCAAGCATTACAAGTTATTACAACGTGACAAAAGTCTGTGTAATAATAGCTCGGCTACGAAGAAACTTTCACTTTGTTACAGTCACATGAAATAGGATGCCGCAGAAATTATATTTTTCCAGTACACTCTAGTCCGTTAGGTAGAGTTATAATCAATATGTTTAGTAAAAGCTTAAAATTCACGTACTTGCCTTCTAAATCATTTCTACAGGATCTATACGGAGGCTATGCTTCAAAGTTTTCTACATTATTACCTAATTAGACTACACGTCGCACGTGTTGACAGAGCCAACGAATATTCCAGAATATAAGATGTTGCTATAAATAGGGAAAGTTATTTCCATGCGAATTCTCTTTGATAAATAACCATCGCTCCTTCCACTTTGTGAATTCAGGAGGGTTAAATATAAAATGGAATAAGATTGCAAATACCTTATGGTATTCCAATAAAACACTTTCCCTGTGTTTACGAAACAATGCGTGTTATAAAGTAAGGAATTGTGTACAGCGATGTGCAAAAACAAGCGTCCATGTTCAGAATGTGAAAGCGACGGTAATGTCGATAATAGCTCTGCGGATGTCGTACAACCTGTCATTACGGCGAGACTCGCAAGTTGGTCGTTAATTTCCTCGCACCAGAAGCACTACGCCAGTCAAAATAAAGTTATGCTGAAGGGCTATTCCGTCACCACAATGGCAGTGCTAAATTAATTAGTGAAGAGGTCGAGGAAATTAAATGCATAACAAACCGTCCTGTTTCGTTTGATACTTCGAATGGTCAAGTTACAAAGGGGATTGTAATCAAGTTTGGTATTTCATTTATTAATCTGTAAGAGAAGTTAACTTTAAATATGAATACAGCCCATTCATAGTTACTTCGAACGTGTATGCAGCCCTAATAAAGTTCTACTTTCAGGCTATTTATCCACCTCATGCAAGCAAAGCTTACCTATGTCTAGAAAATCACACCAAACGGAAAACGCACCGCATTCGTGCGCACTCAGTTTTATAGAATTTAGCATGAGAACTATTTCTTACTAGGTTATTACCAACACTAAAAATTTTCATTCTCGGTTTTATTCATATTCATTTTTAATTATATATTATAATTTATAGACAAAATGTAAGTAAAAATTCTATTTCCTCAAAAATAAGATAATTGTATGTTTTTAGACGTATAACACGCTTGTGATACATGACATATTTAGGAAATAACCCACACGTCACACATGGGGGGAGTTTTAAAAGGTTTGATTAAAACCATGCGAAGACACCACGGATACGCTTTATCTCGGACAACGAGACTCGGCGTACTCCTTTGCTTGCTTACATTCCTTGCCTGGCCTAAAAAAAAAATCCCCATTGAGGATTTATACCACCAAATCTTCAACTGGAATCAAATCAAAGATTTAAGGCTTAATGTAAGGCATTTGTGAAAATTACATCTGTAAACACGAAGTGTATAAGGATATATACTTAATGACGTAGCATAGACTTTTTTTTATAAAAGAAGATTATTTATTAGGTATTTGGTTATATAGTTACTATTTTTAGGCATTACGGGGTCTGCCTACGTACTCTGTCAAATGGGACACAAAGTATTACAAAATCAGAATTTCGTTTAAGATTTTGGAATAACTTGCAGTTAAGAAACATTTCTCATCTGTCGTAAAGTTCTGATTACTTACTTCAAAACGTGCTGCACGCGTATGTGGCATGCTTCCCGTCCCTAATGCATNACTTCAAAACGTGCTGCACGCGTATGTGGCATGCTTCCCGTCCCTAATGCATCACGACTCACGACGGAAGTGAGCACTGATCAATAATCAATATTTCATTACATTAAAAACTTACTCGTAATAACTGCTGGAACGTGGTGCCGGTCCCCGCCTTCAAGAACTTCAGCCGGGGGAAGAAAACCGCCACGCCCTGCTAGTTCCACATAGCTCCCCGCACGCACGACGCATCATTACGCACGCNAGAATTTCGTTTAAGATTTTGGAATAACTTGCAGTTAAGAAACATTTCTCATCTGTCGTAAAGTTCTGATTACTTACTTCAAAACGTGCTGCACGCGTATGTGGCATGCTTCCCGTCCCTAATGCATCACGACTCACGACGGAAGTGAGCACTGATCAATAATCAATATTTCATTACATTAAAAACTTACTCGTAATAACTGCTGGAACGTGGTGCCGGTCCCCGCCTTCAAGAACTTCANTAATAACTGCTGGAACGTGGTGCCGGTCCCCGCCTTCAAGAACTTCAGCCGGGGGAAGAAAACCGCCACGCCCTGCTAGTTCCACATAGCTCCCCGCACGCACGACGCATCATTACGCACGCCCACGCTGACTGTTGAGCTCAGAGCCAGCAGATACTCTAAAACACTAGACCGGCCCCTCGGTCTGCACATCTACAGACGTTTGCTTCTGATAACAGCGCCCCTGTCTTAAACTTGTGGAACAAACCTTCTCACAGATACGGTTTATTCTATTTAGGTTAGGAAAAGAACGGGAATTCTTATGGGAGAGTTTGGCATAGGTAAAATTTCCGCCGTTAGGTGCGCCACTGTTCCAAATATTAAATTGACTGTATTTGTGCGTAAAGGTTCGTGTTTGGTTGTGTTTGGTACTTACCCCAGTCAAAATTTTAAGTATTAATTTTGTTTCGTTAAAATTATTCACGCCCTCCAATTGTGCTCATGAGAACAAGCAGCAAAAATGGCTTTCAGTGTTCATGAGCAAGCTTATTTTAATGACATACCGTTCCAAATTTAAGTGAGAAATAAAAATAACTGTCATCGAAAGGATCTTTGTTCTTTTCTCCTTTTCCTTGATGAAAAAATAAATTCTCCATTTTACTTACATACAAAATGGAAACGTTCAGCACACATGTGACACCAGTAATACCTGGCAGCGGAAATTTTTAGTTGCCAAACTAAGAGCATTGAGCTTCCCAAACTGAGTGTAAAAAACCGCATCACCGAAAACGCTATATATGATATGCCGTTTATTATTGCAGAAATAAATAAAAAAAAACTGTATTTTTCAATTATTTCTGAATATTATCATTTATAATAAAGAAAGTTGACGATTCTTCGGGGTCTGTGTTTTTAGAAAGTTCTCTTGAGTGCGCAAATTCCCGAATCACAAAACCAACAACAGAATTTTGAACAAGCTATTTTGACCAGATATTTGGATGCTTGCCACAATCATATAGAGCAAAAGTTTTTCGATTTGAAACTTTCAACGTTTTGCGAGAAATNGCTTGCCACAATCATATAGAGCAAAAGTTTTTCGATTTGAAACTTTCAACGTTTTGCGAGAAATTAGGACTATAAGCCAAAAATGTAGTAAATATACTAAAATAATTGTCTTAAAACAACGAAATCGTACTATGTACCATCCTTTAATATTAAAATTTATGTTAAATGAAGAAACAAATATTTTAAAGAAAATGTTTAAAAAGGAACTTTCCAGAAAATTAAATTAAATTTAGAAAATAAAATTTTTTTTTTTTGTAAAATTTTTATACAAAGTTTTTATAATGATATTTATTAATTTTAAACAATTATTTTTTTATGTATAGTTTTTGTGGTTTCTATACATTCTTAATCAAATTAAGGTTAAGAATTATTTATTCTAAAACTTTACATTGTATCAGTTATTGCTGTGTATGATGGTTCTGTTAATTGAAATATATATTCAATAAAACAAACGCCACTGAAACACATCAATTACAGCCAACTCTGTTCTTGCGCACTGCGAGACTTATCCTTAGTACTCACGTGCTAAATATTTCGTTCAGCTACGCCAAGAAAAGTTTCATGACCATATATAATTCTTCCAAATACCACTATAACAGAGCAAGCGCGCATTAAAAATTTTACGTGCTTTATTTATTGCCTGAACACACTGAGAAGCACATTATGGACGAGAAAAATAAGAGTTAGTATCCACACTAGAAGAAAACCGCTGTCGGAAAGCCTTACGTTGAGGATGTAGACAGTATTTATTCTCCACGTTCCTTTTGTTTTGTGTTATGTTCTGAAGGTGTGTGTGCTGCTGCGAGAGCTCAGACCAGACTCGACTCCTGAGAGACAGTCATCAGTAACAGTGAACACTCACATTCCTGGTCACGGCTATGGGCTCGCAGCCAAGAGCTCGCGGAACACGGAACAACTGATGATGGTGATGATAACGATGCTGTTGATAATAATGATGAGGATGTTGATGATAATGTTGATGATGTTGATGATGATGGTGATTATGATGGTGATGATGATGGTGATGATGATGGTGAATATGATTGTGATTATAATTGTGACTTTGTTGATCACTCCACTGCCCTAGATCATAAACTAAATTCTATGGGCTCTCATGTGCGCACACACAAAATTGCACGTATTTCCAATCGACTGTTGGGCCAAGGATCTTTTATAATGGCCGTCGGTCGAGCGTTAGACGAAATCATACGACAGCATTAAATTACTTTTCCCAAATTTTCGCTGCATGCAAGGAGTTTCTGGACATTATTGTTTTGGTAACGTTTTGGTGTTGAGCATTTATGGTCAAACGCCGATCATATCTCAAGTATACTACCTGTAACTAGTTAATTTACGACCGAGGGCGTCCGGTTGTGCAACAGCACACTTGACGAGCATTTGAGAGCTCGCGTATTCAAATCTAACCGACTGCATCAGGGGTAGTATATCTATTTCCATTCCTGAAATTACAGTGCGCAGCGGCACGGGGTATGGCTGATGAAGTCAATGCATCCTAAAAAATATCGTATATTTGGCCCAACGTAACAAAACTAGCACTCTAAACCAACATGAGAGTATTTATGTCTTCAGGAGATGACAGTTTGTTTGCTGACAAGCTAATGAAAGTCGGAAATAGAGAGCTTCCAATGGATTGTGGAAAAAGTTCTCTCAATAGTGATATATGTGTTTTAGTCACCAACCACCAACAACTGACAGATAACGTATACCCTGAAATACACGATCTTTTAAATAAGACGCTATCGTGGTTCAAAGACAGAGCGATATTATCACCTACTAATGAACAAGTCGAAAAAATTTATGAATTAGTGCTCGCAAAATTTAATGCGCAAAAACAAGTATTTTACTTAGTAGGTACAGTACTCGACAGTGAAGAAGTTGTGCAGTATCCCATATAATTTCTTAATTCATTGAATTCTTCTTGCATGCCACCACACAAACTGATTTTAAAAATTGGATGTCCCATAATTTGATTGTAAATTATAAATCCACCGAAATTATGCAACTGGCCTCGATTACAAATAAAAAGTTTGAAATGTTATGTCATTGAAGGTACTATTCTAACTGGCTTCTTTACTGGTGAAACTGTTTTAATACCTAAAATAAGGCGCAGGGTCAAACACTTAATGTGGCTGGAGTGGATTTGAGTGGAGCATGCTTTTCACACAGACAACTATACGTAGCCCTTTCGCGTGTCACGTCAAACAGAAATCTATTTGTGCTGGCGGTCGGAGGCAAAACGATTAATATTGTATACAAATAAATTTTCTAAACCACTTTCATATAACATTGTTATATTATAGATGTATGAATGTGGATAAAGCGAAGGAGGTAGGTATGTCAGGATCGTGGTAAATGGAGGTCCATAATCTCTGCCTACCCCTCTGGGAGACAAGCGTGACGTGTGTGTATGTATGTATATATATTATATATGATAGTAGTTTACTAATTTACTATATTATAATATTGTAATTGTCTTTTCCCAATTTATTTATTAGTGTATCGCTGCAAAATCTAAATTGTATCCAGGCGAAGCCGGGTCGGGTCACTAGTATGTATGATAAATCTGATTTATGAACTGTAGAAGTTCTCTCTCTTAAACATAAGAAGGGATTATAAGAATCACAAATCATTACTTTTCAACCTTGCAGTGCATTTGTTGTATAAGAATAGTGATAAGGCGATATACAATTTTCACGAGAGTACGCTTTTTGTCCTATAGGCAGGATTTAGGTTATAACTATCTGCAACAAAAAAAGTCTACAGTCATGCCTCATCTGAGACTTGAACGCTGATCTCCTTTGCTTCGCAAACCGGCGCGCAACCAAATATATTGTTGAGATCAGCCTAAATAGATGGGATCTGCTGCCGCAAAATGATTGTAACATTTATGCACAACTAACTGGTCAGGAGCTCAACGTATCTGCTAGGATACAAGAGTAAGGCCGGGATTGCGATGACTTTGCCTAACAATTAACAGGCAACGTATGTCACGTTTACGAGTACGTAAAACGTGTTCATGTGGGTTTTCTGTATTATACTGACTGACTTAATAGCTTAAGATTTATTAAGCAACAGAATTAAGAAAAGAGAACGCTGTCTCATACGTGCACAAAATCTATATAAAATATCAAGATAATGGAAGAGTGATAGTTGACGCTATAACTATTAGACTCTTTTGTTATAAGTAACGAACGATTGTCAAGAATCTTTGCAGAACTACGAATTGAAAAGTTTCGAAATGCTAGCGCAAGTATTAGTCACCTTTGCTGGAATGCCAGTGGCTCTGTTTAAAGACAGTGCGGAGTATTGTATTAATAAAAAGGAATGTCTGGAGAGTTGCAGAGAGAGCGCAGTGAGAGTTGCGGCCAGCAAAGCGCCACACTTGGCGTCACGGGCAGCAAGGATCTTGGCAAGTGCTCCCTCCGTAACCACTGCGGTTTCATAAACAAGCGCTCGGCTGCATCTCAGCAAGTGCTCTCCGCGTGTTTTCCTCTATATTTATTGCACTCGAACTGACGTCAAACTGTACCCATTAAATCGGGCACACGCTAAATAAAACGGGATAAAAAAAATTCAAAGTCTGGCAGCAGCACAAACTCCACCACGCCAGAAGGGTTAACTATTGATGCAAACATTTTGAAATTTTAAAAATTTTAAACCTCTACAAGGATACTGGAGCGATACCGGCCATATTTTCCCNTCAGAGTTAATTACTGATAGACGACGGCCTTAATTTAGTAATTATTACTTAATTGTATGAGATATGACGTGATTTGACGTAGACATTCATTCAATTGATGTGTGTGTCAGTGAACACTAGAAAGAGAGAAAAATTGTCGGAATCCGGAGATCTCAGTGTTTGGCTAGGATGTAGTTGACCTGTCAACCCTCGTCAAACTGTTACTAATGCGTGCAGCGGGAGGTTGGCCTCGAGACAAAACGCACTTAGTGCTATAACAGCATAAGGGAGTCTGTCTTCTTAACCAGTCACCGATTTCTAAACACGCTAGACAACAAGGTAAAGATGACTCTTAAGCTTGTTTTTGTGATAGTGAAAATGTCTCAAACGGGAGTTTTCGCGGTCATTTTTAGGTATGAACATTTAGATACAAAACATTAATAAAGGAATATGGGCATGCATCAAACCTTTACTTTTATTATCACGTCATGAAATAGTAGTGTCTTCGCTGACCTTTCAATAGAGGCGCGTTATCGACGGCCAGATTGCACGCCAGTTCATTACTCTGCGCGTAGAGGCGATGAGAGAGTTGATGCGCATGTCTCGGTCGCCCCTAGCGCTCCCACGCTTTTAGGCCTTAGACGTGCAAAATTCCTTCAACCAAACGGCCACCTTAAGCATTAATGGTCCTGTTGAAGAAACAAACCGGTGGATGGGGGTGGGAGTTTGAAGCATTTGAATTCACTGAATCTGTCTCAACCAAACACATTTCTGAAAACATAATTGAAAACTGTTATTGAAACTTTTGAAGTGTTTGCTTGTCAAGCATTTTTAATTAATACTCTAATTAAAATTAATTTACTTTATGCGAATTTCGTTCATTATGCTTCTATTTAAAGCATTTTGAATTAAATGCCTTTCTTGGCTTTACTATTTTATGCTGGCTTTTAACAGGGTTTTAATCGTTAGGTAGCATAAAAGCACATCGTGTAATTTAGTAGGTATTTTAATTTCCCCCTGTTCATATTACTTGTATCAACAGGTAAAGTTACGTTTCACTAATCTTCTCGTTATAACCAAAATTATGTCTTTCTATGTAACCAAAAATTATTCGTGTCGTTTTTTCCTGATTTATTACATGACTGCGTCTGTCGCATCATTTTCACTAACAAGAATAAAACGCAGACACGAAGTATGGAGGTGTAGAAAAAAAGATTTATTGTTTGTGCGACATATAAATATAAAAAGGATTATTGTGCAAATTACGAAAAAAATTTGCCATCGGAGGGCGACGTTATTTTTAACAGTAATGACTATCTCACATTTTATGTCGCACACTACCCCTTTCAGACATACGTTAAGTTATGTTTTCACATGTTGCAAATGAAAGATATTTTTAGCATGCTGTATTTAATCTAATACCACTCTTGTTATTAATATCACGACCAATTAGCCATAGGATTTGTGCTCTATTGTAGCAATACTAGCCATTCACAGCCTGGAGCAGGAACACGGTACACGAATCAAATACCCACAGGGAAGATAATTGGACACTGAGCCTTTCAGTGTATAGTATCATGCAAAAGTAACCTTCATTTCCCTTACCTACACGATTGTTTACACTGGGTCTGAATGGGTTAAAAAGTATCTACGAAATATATAAGGCTGTTTTATATGTACTACCCCACAGGAAACTGAAGTATTATACTTCGAAGAGATTAACTTCATTCTTGCACACTAACTAAAAATATAGCTAACGAATGTTAATTCATTTAAAAGGAAGAAGGGCAAACATCAATAAAAAAGTTTATGCCTATAATACGTGTCATTTCCTCAATCAAACAAATCCACGAATAGAGATATACACAAAAGATCACAACATTATACAAGCAAATATAACTTCGAAAAAAGGATAAGGGTAAGACTGAATTTTTCCCAATTAATTCCTGAAATTTGAAAATCACGTATTTATCATAACCACATACAACCAAAGGTATTTGTCTAAAATAAATTTTGTTTATATGTCTATTGGATGCAGTCATGCGCAGTAAAACTCGGTTATACCTCAGGCACACTTTTAAAGAACCACGTTATATTCAAAATTTTAATTTTAAAATTGAAAAATATTTTATTTTATAAAAAAAGGAAACTCTTAGTAACGTTTGTTGCTAGCATGTATTTAACTAATGATAATTTTAACAGTTTTATAGATAAACATTTTTTAATGTGTGAACTAAAATTTTTATTATATGATGGTATCACTTTGGTGCTCTACAATTTCAAATATAACTCAACATAATCTATGTAATTGTACTAAAAAGAATAAAAATAAAATAACTAAAATTAAAAAAAATTAATAAAAAATTTAATATTAAGGAGGTAATCATTAATGCCACAAATTGAGAAAACATATTAATACGTAAATAAATTTTAAAAAACGATCATCTAATAAAATTAATGCAAGTAGCAACATTAAAACCTCATTCATTAGGCTCTCTATCTCTAGGAAAGTTTTATAAAAAAAATACGGTAGTGAAATAACAAGCTGCATCAGAAAATAAAACTTCGAGATGAAAAAACATGTGATAACTATATAAGATTATGAGCACCAAGCCATTATTAACAAAATCACGTTTAAAAAATTTTTTATTACATTTGATAACTACCCGAACCTCAATGCTTTATGATTAAATAATCCTGGTACCATTTGTATACAGAATGTTTGCTTCTGTGTGGATGTTGGAATGTAGATATTTAACTATGTGGATATGGAAAACTGCTTCATTTCCTTATACACAGCTGTAATCAAAAAATTCAGATTAAAGTAAGCAACTAATGCCTTGATCAAATAGGAAACACATATTTCTC